>LOJH01003375.1:27849-39232 GCA_001685095.1 Ellobius talpinus | reverse complement strand
GGGAAGTAGAAAAAGACAAGATTTCCTGAGTAAATTGGGAGCATTGGGACCATGTGAGAGGACTGAAGGGGAGGGGAGAGGAAGAGAGAGGAGCAGAGAAAAATGTAGAGCTCAATCAAATCAATAAAAAAGTTCCATGTCCAGTAAAATCTTGCTAAATCACTAAAACAGTCAAGGTTATTCTTAAGCCTGTATGAAAATCCACAAGGTGGGTGAACTCAGACTGTCCTCTGGCTCCTCAGAATGATATTTTTCCCTATACTCTTCCCTCTCTTCCCATGGTATTAATTCTTTGAAAATTTCATCCATATGTACAATGTATTTTAATCCTATCCATCCCCATTTCATTTTTCCAACTCCCCCAGACCCTTCTACAATACATTTTCCTCTCTAACAGGTCCCCCTCTCAACTTCATCTCCTCTTCACACACACACACACACACACACACACACACACACACACCCCACACCACACACACATACATACACACACACCACACACATACACACACACACACCACACACACACATACACACACACACCACACCACAGACACCACACATACTCATTCACTCACTGGATCCAAATACTGTGCCCATGTGTGCACAGATACGGGACCATTCACCAGGGCATGAGCATACACCTTCCCCAACCTCCCTAATTCTTGGCCCCACTCTTATTCTAGCAGACACCAACTGCTAATAAATTTTCAGTACGGGGTAGGACCTCTTGAGTCCCTCCATTCATGCTGGAACGCTGACTGGCTTAATCTCATGCAGATCTGGAGGTATCCAAAGCTAGTATGAATTCATGGGTGCAATGGCCGTGTCATGTGTAAAAGACAGCGTCTCACAGCACTATGGCCCGCCCCGTAGGTGCCATATTCTTTGTGACATCTCCTAAATGCAGGGTAGGAATGTTGACATAGATGTTCCATTTAGGGCTGAGCACTCACAGCCACTCATTCACAGGACTCTGAGCAGTTGAGTCTCTGCATTGACTACTACTTGCTGCAAATAGAAACTTCTCTGAGACTGAGAGCAGCCCCGGGGACTGAGAGCAGCTCAGCTCTATGGGCACCAGCATAAACATTCAGAAGGAAGTCTGACAAAGTGATTGACATGCACAGTAAGCAAAACAGTGATAGTAGATTCCCCACCCTCCTAGGGCCTACAACCTCTCCAGCTGTGAGCTTGTGGAAAGAGCTGAAGACATCTCCTCAATGACGTCATTCTCCCTAATCTAATCTTTCAAGAATTATTTCTATAGAACATCAAGGTCAAGGGAAAAGTAGAGATTGTGTCCAACAGTAGCCACGCTCTGGGTAATTCTGCAGGGCTGAAGGCAGGTGACCTCTCTCTTGCCACGGAGAGAAAAATCAAGTAAAGGAGATACAGGTCTAAATCCAGGATACTGAGAGGAACTAGAAAAGTCTAAGCCTCTCACTTACTGCTCATCTAGAAGCTTCTGCTCATAAAACTCGCCCCAGGCTCTACACTCATTTTCCATTTAAAGGTGTGTGTTTGTTTTCTAAAGACATCTTGGCAGGGAAACCTACTAAGTCACCATTAACATGATAGTGTGACTTTTGAGAAGCAGCTTCCTGGCCTCCTAAAACTTCAAGAACTATCACACGTTGGGTGGGGTGGGGTAGAGGAGGAGAGATGAAAGGCTAAAGCCTGTTTGGGAGACCTATTGATCTGAAAGGGGAAAATCTTGGTGGAGAAACAAATACATTTAGAGTCAGAAGTCATTCTAGCCAGTCGCAGAGCAAAAAGGAGACATCAAGATTAACGCACAAAACAAACCAGCTTGCAGAGGAAGACAGGCTGTGTCTCTCCTTTCCCTGACATCATCAAATCAGAGCACGAGTGAAACAAAGGCCAGGAAGGGGACTGGATTGAGGGGGTGGCTATAAAGGACAATACACCCAGGTTTGGATGCTTTGGGGGCTCATTCTTCAGCTCAGTAGCCACTTCCACTCTTGGGCCTGCCCTTGCCCTGCTGAATAAGCTGGCTCTTTCTATCCACACCATTTCCTCCTGGCAGCAACAGGGATTTTCAACCTACCTGGGCTATTTTTTTTATCTTAAATGCTATTAAATTGTCCTTGGCCTTTGAGTCTAATTCTGAATTCCTTTATTAACGAGAGGAAACCCCCCAAACCTCTCATCCAATCCCTGGGGAGCTAGAGGCAGAAAGATCAAAGATCTAAGGTGACATAGTGAGTTCTAGGTCAACTTGAGTTTCAGGAAACCCTGCCTTCCAAACAAAATGAAAAAAGAAAGTGAAATCATTCTACTGGCATCCACTCTAAATCTTGGTTATTGGGGGTGAGGAGGGGGGAGTAGTTCCAAGATCATTGAAATGAGGAAATAAGCCTGGCACTTCTATGGCCTGAGAGTTGACAAGAAGTTACAAAAATTCCCAGTGGGCATAACTAGACTTTCATAGTCCAGCAAGGAAAACCAGGGACATTCCATTGATGAATCACCCCAAGGAGACAAGGGACACTATACAACAGCCGAAACAAGGCTTTACAAAACTGGGGAGAATGAAATCAAGTTAACAGATTTGCAAGATGTGGGTGTATTTCCCAGAAAACATGAAAAAAGATGAAGTAAGAAATGCTTGGAAACAAAGATGGTTGCATGACTGCTGCTTGGTAGGGAGCGAGAACAAGGCAGTACACAGAGAGTGGTAGTAAGGTAGACAGCGCTGGGGAAGAACCTTGGGACTGAGTCAGCCAGCTCCAAGAACATGCCACCATTCCTGGAAGTGTCAAGAGAAGGGCCAAGGCGAGGTCAAAAGATTTGTTTGTTGTCTGTTGTTGTAACTGAATATCTGAGGCCAGATAATTTACAAAGAGTAAACGGTTGGTGGTCCAGTTTCCTCTCTATGGCTGTGATAAAGGAATCTGACAAAATGCCACTTAGGGGAGGAAGAGAAATTTATTTTAGCTTACCATTCCAGATCTCATTCTATTGCTGAGAGAAGTCATGACAGGAACTTGAGGCAGACCTGTTTGCTAGCCCAGACAGAACGTGGTTCACAGTCAAGAAGCTGATCATGGTGGATGCTGCTTGTGACCTGGTTTGCAGGCAAACTTATAATTAGCTAGCTTTCTTGGACAGTTCAGAATTACCTGCCAATGCACAGTGCCCCACACACAGTGGGTTGAGCCATTCTGCATCAATAACCATCAAGACAATACCCTACAGACATGTTCAAATCATTCCTCAACTGAGGTTTTCCTCTCAGGTAAATCTAGACCATGTCAGATTGACAAGTAAAGCTAATCAGAACAGTTATTTGTCCTGTGATTCTAGAATCTGAAATGCCCAAGAGCATGGTATTGTCCAGCTCTGATCACCCACGCAAAGCTATTTTTTTTTTACTGTATCATCACAAGGCAGGCAGCATAATAAGGGAATTCAGAACAAGCATGCCTGAGAACACTTGCTTCTTTAGCAAAGTCACTTTGAACCATAACTCACTATCTCATAGATCTGAAATTCTTAACCTATGAATTGAAATCCCTTTGGGAGGGGTCTGATGACTTTTTCACAGGGGTTGCCTAAGATCATCCTGTATATCAGATATTTACATTATGATTCATAACAGTTTCAGAATTAAAGCTATGAAGTAGCAACAAAAATAATTTTATGGTTGGGGTCACCACAACATAAGGAACTGTATTAAAGGGTCACAGCATTGGGAAGGTTGAGAAGCACTGCTATAGATAAATTAATCCATTCATGAAGGCAGAGCCTTGATGACCCAATAACTCCCGGCAAAGCTACACCCTTCCCAATGCCGTTTGCCCTTGGCTTTGGAAATTCCACTTCAAATGGATTGATTCTGGGGTACAGACATTCAGACACAGAAGGAGGTGCCAAGTGAACACGGCATCAGGCTCTGTAATGGTAAATTCCTAAAGGAAACAGGAGAATGTCCCAAGGACGGCAGAGACTTTGCCAGCTAGATCTTGAAGGGATTTGAGACCAGCCATATCAGAACAATGCATAAATGGAAGATGGCTAATATATGGAGGAAAATTCCTCAGAAAGGTTTTTCTTACTGAAGAAAGAATGCTGTAAAGACTCTAGCATCAAATTTAGCATGATACACATAAATTCAAGCTGACAATATGTGATGCCAGATCTTGCATGCACAAAAGTAACTTTGAACACCATAGACAGTCAGAGTGAAGGTTCTAATCATATCTTTAAAATCAAAATACTAGACTATATGTGATGTCAAGGTCTCTGAATGAGAAAAGACAAATACAAGCAACTTTTTTTCCTGCAAAAGCCAAATTTCTGGTTACTCTGGATGACAAAATACATATTTAGTAAAGCCGCAGTATAAAATCTTAATGCTTTCTATGATCTTATCTTGAGATGTAATTTTTTCCATGGTTTTATGTAAACATAGCAAAATAGTATTAGTTCAATAACCCTAGCTGAGTACAGTGATAGTAATCCATTTGTAACCCTTGTTCAGCCTCCAAGGAACTGCACATGCTTGCAAGTTCAATGCCTGCTGTATCAGTCAGGGTTCTGCAGAGGAACAGAGAAGACAGAATGAACATGTGTCTACATGGGATTAATTAGAGTGGCTTACGGGCTGTAGTTCAGCTAGTCCAACAACAGTTGTCTACCAATGGAAAGCCCAGAAATCCATAAATTGTTCAATCCATGAGACTTGATGTCTCAGTTGGTCTTCAGTATACGCTGGCATCCCAAAGAAGTAGGCTCAAATCCAGTGAAGGAATGCACTCGCAGCAAGAGCTAGAGCAAGCAGACAAGGAGAAAGAGTTCCCATCTTCCATGTCCTTTGTATAGGCTGCCAGCAGAAGGTGTGACCCAGATTAAAGGTGGATCTTCCCAACTCAAAAGATCTGGATTAGAAGTGGGTCTTCCCTTTTCAAATGATTTAATTAAGAAAATATCCCTCACAGGTGTACCCAGCTGCTCGGGGTTTAGTTAATTCCAGATGTAGTCAAGCTGACAACCAAGAACAGCCATCACAGCCATGTTGTGTGCATACACAGTAGCCTGTCCTGTCACACAAAGGCAAGATCTAGAATTACATCCTTTTTCTAGAATCCTTGCTTCTCCTATATCTAGTAAACTCAGAGACATATATGTACCTTGGACTTAAGGATGTTTTTGTTAATAAAGAACCATTTCTGTTGTATCTTTTCCTCTTGGGTCATCCTGTTTATGTGTCCATTGCTAACACTAGGTCAATAGCTTCCAGTTGCATTTGGTAAACAGTACATGCTCAGCCAGTGCTCCTCAGAGAAAATGAGATCTAACGCTGAAATCAAGTTGAGAGAGGTCCTTCCAGAACACAGAGAGCAGCTCATTTGTGTCTTAACTAAAACCAAGACTTCCTCACCTCTTAGCACACGAGCTTTTTCCACAGTTTTGATTTTCCTGGTTTCTTCAGCTCTCATGAACTGAAACTGATATATGTTGCTTTGGGCTGTGTCATACAGCTTCATTAGGCCTTTTGGGGGGTGCTTTTGATGATTTCTTACCAATTTTCTGTGCTTCCTTCTTACTTCCCACCCTGCAAATGCCCCTGAACATCCTATTTAGTCATATTTGGTTGGGGATAAAAGTTAAGGGATATAGGAAGAAAAGCAAGCATGGATATTAGGCATGAAACTTCACATTTTATTTCCCAAATGACTTGAAAACAGCTTAAGACAATTTTCCCTTCTCCGTCTCAGTACATTGTGTGTCCTAGACAAGTAGGTACTGGCTTTTTAAAGTGCTGATTCTTGAATTTTCAAATATTCAAAACAAGTTTCTGGGAAGATTGTTAGATATTCACATGTTATTCGAAGCCTAAATCTAGATAGAACATTGACAGGCACAAAAGACAGGTGCACTTTCATAACATGGTGAAAATTGATCACATTTACCAGGAACAGAGAGAGAAGTCACTTCGTTGGCCGCCTCCTTGCAGGACCAGGCTGGAGCAGGCTAGAACATATCATTTCAGTCTAATAAGAGGAGCCCCCACCATCTTAAATTCCCTGATTCCCTTATAGAGAACAGGCTCCATAAATCTATAGCAACCATTGGAGTAAATCTCTATCTCCACTCCTTCTGCCTGGGATGGAAGTAAGGTGTTTTTGCTTGTTTGTTTCTCTCTCCTAACTCTGTACAGAACGGTTTACGCTACACAGGTTTACAGATGAGAGTAAAAGGAGGCCTGATTCCGTACTCCCCAACCATTGGTCATGCCAGGTGTGATATTTTCCTCCCTCATGGATATGCTTCAGTCTCATTTCTAAAATCTGCTAAGCCAAAATGCCCCATGCCATTTTCAACTTCCTTCTACCTCCTTGCTCCCCACCAATCAAAACTAATTCTTAGGAAAGAAGAAAATTTTTAGAGGATTCTAATGAAATTACATGTTGAAAAATGAATATTTCAAAATTGAGTTGACAGTGATTGAAATCCTGCTTCATAAACAAACGTTGAGCTGCCTGCCTTCTAGAAGCCTGGCATTCCTAGTCTGTACAGTCAGCATAGAGCAAGGAATGGTGGCAGTCACTCAGAAGCCACACACTCAATAGGCTGAAGCAGGAGGCATGGGTGTTCAAAGCCAGCCTTGACAGAAACCCTGTTCCCAAAAGGCAAGAAATTAAAAAAAGAAAGAAAGAAACTAGAACTTTTTTACTGTCCTCATTACAAGCCCTAAATGATTTTATATATGTGTGTTTATGTTTATACATATGTAAACATAGCATACACATAACACAGTTATATATGTATAGTACATATATACATAAAGTTATATATGGTGATATACATTACATCATTATGAGATATGAATCATTATACATGTGACACTCATGAACCCACACACATTACCCACATGGTCACATGCTCACATCCTGTCTAGCACTAAACTTAACAGAAGTTAGTGCTTCGCCACTTATTAAGGCCCAGGCAAAGCACAAGATTCAAAAGTGGTACAATTTTATTCATTTCCCTGCAAAGCTTAAAGTGTGATTTAAATCTAAAATAAAATTCCTGAACTATAACACATAATTAGGAACTATATTGCATAATTTTACTATATAGCCATTCATAAAAAACTATCCATAAAGCTGGGTCACATTTTCTAAATGTCACATACACCTGCAAAAAAAACCCTACTTTGAATATAAATGTAAAGTTATTTTAATAGAACTGTGTTTAAATAGTGCAAAAGGGATTTCCTGATTTACTCTACAGCAGTGTCATACACAGCTAATCTCTAGGGAGAATGTATAGCCAATAATGAACTCTCATGCCATTTCCTTTTCTTGACACTCACTAGCTACATCTAACTAGCCTCAAAGACTATCAGGAAAGAAAATCTTAAAGCCTTACCTCTTGTGTAAAGTCACTGCACAGAGTTCAAGTTTGTTTTTTATCTTAAGAATTTAGGACCCTTGACACAATGCTCTATATGTTTGCTTGTTTTATTTTGGAGAAATTGAAGGTTATGAGAATCAATTTTAAAAAAAAAAAGACAATTCACAGCCTGGGTAAGTCTAGCTCTTGAGAGGCAGAGACAGATGGATAGATCTCTATGAGCTTCAGGCAAGCCTGCTCTATATAGTGAGTTCTAGGGCAACCAGACCCACCCCCCTACACACACAGAGAGACACACACAATCCAAGGACCAAGCATGATGTCACATGCCTGTATTACCAGCCCTCAAGGAGTGGAGACAGGAAGATCAGGAGTTAAAGTTCAGCCTCAGCTATATAGCAAGCTCTAAAATATCCTTGATTATAGGAGATCCTGCCTTAAATTTAACAAGTAAAATAAAAGTCAAGTAATAAAAAACAAAAGCAGATATACCACTGGGAAAATTCATGCACTTATTCTTTTAAGTAGGCAGGGAGTGTTCAGTTATTGCTAAGGAACTAGCCTAGAAGTTGATACAGCACTAACAAAGTCATCAAGTGGGAGGAAGAGAGAGAAAATAGAAAGAGAGAACTGGACTAGGTTAACTGGACATCTCCTCTACCCTAAGGCGGTCAAAACCGGCTACTCAACGGGGTGGTTTGTTTGGATCATTCATTGTCCAGCCAGCTGTGGAGACTGCCCCTATGCAGGTAATTATCACAATATTCTAAGTGCTGAATGGCAAATATACAAGATGCTTGGGAGGCACATAATTAAAGAAGACACATCAAACTTCGTTAATGGCAGGAAGGGCTTTTGCAAGAGTTGTGTCTGCACTGTTTGACCCCCAGACTTCAGCAGAGGCCCTGGGGAGGTCTGTCTGGTCTTTTCCCTTGGCAACTAGCACTTGTATTTTAGCTAGGAAGCACCAATACCCCTGTGACTTCCTGGGAAATGGAGCCTGGCAACCATTTCTGAGGGCAACCAAGCCGTAGAAATGAGCTCCTGGCTGTTGTACTTTGGACTCCAGGCTTCTATACACATCTACACACGCAACACTGCCTCCTTCCATACTGGACTCCTCTACTAACACTTACAATTAACTGGCTGAGGAAGAACTGGATGCTGGAGGAGAGAAAAAGAAAGATCTGGGGGCCACGATTTCATTCAGCTCTCAGGAGGTCTTAATGAGCAGTTTGTGTCTATTCTCAATGTTGCTCTAAAATTTTGAGGAAGAAATATTTTAAGAACTGTTTTTATTTTTACTTTTTAATTAGAGGGGACTATGCTCTCATAAACGTCCATGGAAGCTGGAGATGAAGTCCCCACACTCCTGAACTGGAGCTGCAGGCAGTTATGAGCTGACTGACACGTGGGCTGGGACCTGAACCTGAGTTCGCTGAAAAAGCAGTGCGTGTTCTTGACTGCTGAACCACGTTCATGCTGTTTCAATAGGTTAAAAAGTGTCTTTTCAATAAAAGAACTAAGTGATACACAAACGATCAGAAAAATATTATTCTAGTGTTTATGCCCTCAAGCAGTATTAAATTAGGCCACATCACTTAAAGTGTCAGGATCGGGCCATCCTTTCAAATGGACCATTTCTCCTTGCTGCCTTTCAGCCTTTGTCTCCCACCAGACTCTTTGTGCTTGTGATTCAGTTCTGTGCATTCACACTTGCTCGATTTTATTTGTTAAATGTTCTGTCTGCTTTCAGCTTTTTCTTGCTGCATGTCTGCTCTTGCAAACATTCCTCCAAATCCACATCTAGAAAAGCTTTGATCACAGTTATGGACATCTCTGAGGTGGCTGTTTCTAGGTCACTAGATCCACTTTGCTTTATATGTGCACCATTTGCTTTGGCGCTTAGGACATCGCTTTTCACTATGTTGAGCAAAACAAGCCATGCACAGAGAGGTCTGGCATGATCTCACTCATCCTGGAAATCTAAAAAGGTTGATCTCAGCGAAGTCGAGAGTCCAGGTGGACTAGAGTCTAGGGAGACTAGGGGGAAGAAGAGAGATGGGAGGAGAGGAGATTAATGTGTCCAAAGCCACAAGCAGATGGGAGCGAGACACTCTAGGTGCCGTTACACAGTATGATGACTAATGATAATAATGGAGTCTATTTCAAAAGCTAGAAGAAAGCATTTAAATTTTTTTGAAAAGAAATGATAGATGTTTGAGGAGTTGTGTGTTTTGTGATTTAAATATTTTACAGGGTTTTCATGTGTTGACTACTGCATGGTGCTCCATTAATGTGCACATTTGTAATTTTTAATTTAAAAAAATTAAAAAGAGATCTGGACATGGTAGCACAGCCTATTATCCTATTAGTTGGGAAGCTGAGGCAGGAGAAGTACTGAGAAGGGTAGGGAGAAGGGAGGGACAGATAAAAGAAAGGAAGGTAGGTAGGTAAGGAGGGGAAGACAGAGGGAAAACCTAAATCTTAAAAACATATGACATGAGATAAAAAATTATCAAACGCAGCAAGGGAGGGTAGAAAAGTAGAATGCTGCAAGCAAGCCCATAATCCAAGCACTAAGGAGAGTGGGTAGGCAGGAGGATTGTGAGCCTGAAGTCAGGCAAAATCCTGCCTCAAAAAACAAACAAAAAAGCAAAACTCAAACTATCAAAGCAAAACTAAACAACAAACAAAAAGACCCGCTCTTAGACTATGCCTCTCCAGCTGGGATTCCAAGGCTCTCTCACTAGGCTCTAACCTAAACCTGCAGAGACCTGGGACCCATGCATTCTGGGACTGCTTTTCACTTCCTGACCCCTGTAATCACCAACCTTTGCCAAAGCTAGTTCCCCCACCCCAATGCCAATCAAAGCAGTCATCCTTGAAAAAAACAAATAGGATTCACAAATATTTTGATAATGTCTATAAAAAAACTGCCATCGCTTTTATAGAGCACATCCTACTGAGGGTAACCGTGTTTACAAGAGGAGTTTAAGCCAATATTTGCTATTGGGACCTCACCTGTTACAACAGTAGGATGGGGTCCAAAGTGCAGCGCCTACCCAGGCTTTCCCCCAGGGCTTCCATGAAGTCCCTGGGTGCAGCTTTCCTGGCCTATTGCCCACACCTTTGAAATGGGCGTATCAGCTTTACCCTGTCACTTATCAAAATCGTGTCTATTTCTAGGCCAGATAAAATTGTTTAAGGACTCATTTTGAAATCCTTAGCAGCCAGTCATTGTTGGTTGAGATGGGGAAAACCGACCTTCTAAGCTACAGCCTGAACTGAGGGATACGAGAAGGGGAAATGGGGAGAGCTAGAAAGATTCGGGAGCTCTTATCCAGACCTTCACCTCTCCCCCTTTCCTTCCCAGAGTGTGAACTGGAGGCTACGGTGCGCAGTACTGACTTTTCATCAGGAAACCCCAAACATGTGCCTTTCCCCATCAGACCATTATAAAGCAAAGGCTCTGCAGGAAGTCAAAGGTTTCGGTACAATGAAATGAATTTGGGACTTTAAAGAAAGAGAAGGAACAGAAATGTCCTCTGTTCTGCTCACACTTCCACACACCTGCTATCACAACTGGAATCCATTTTTATAATACGCTGAATGTGTTGTATTTCTTTCCTAATGGAGGGCTACTCAAGCCCAATCAACAGAAATGGTGAGTAGGTGTCCACCATATACGAAAGCTTTGGAAAACAAGAAGCAATGACGCCAACAGCCAGCAGTGGCGCCTTCTGATTTCCTAATGTACTGGCTTTGCTCGTTCTGCTCTTGTTTCTTCACTGAGATGGCCCTCATTGTGTCTTCCAGGCTGTCGTGGAACACTGGACTAAGCAATCCCAGTGCCTCTGTCTCCTGAGGAGCTAGAAGCAATAGGGGCACACTCTACCACTACACTCAACTAGTGTTTTGTTTTGTTTTTCTTCCAATTAATGATTGTTCTCTCTCTCTCTCTCTCTCTCTCTCTCTCTCTCTCTCTCTCTCTCTC
>LOJH01003375.1:3140-27783 GCA_001685095.1 Ellobius talpinus | reverse complement strand
CTCTCTCTCTCTCTCTCTCTCTCTCTCTCTCTCTCTCTCTCTCCTTTCTTTCCCTTTTTCTTTTGCTGTGCTACCTGTCAAGCCAGGGTTCTGTGAACACCAAGCTTGTGTTCTACTATTAACCTATCCCCCAGCCCACAACCGACTTCAAACAGCCTAGTGGTTTCAGTCTGAAAGCCTCTGGGTCGAGCTCA
The DNA here is from genome assembly GCA_001685095.1 of Ellobius talpinus. NCBI lineage: Eukaryota > Metazoa > Chordata > Mammalia > Rodentia > Cricetidae > Ellobius > Ellobius talpinus. The sequence continues at coordinate 27,589 of LOJH01003375.1, read as the reverse complement.
GCTAGTGAAAGGCCCAAGAATTCATTCATTAGCTAGAGGCAGGTAAAAACGCTGTGATGCTGCTGTGGTTGAGTTCCCTTGTGTGGTGGCACACGCCTATAATCCCAGGACTTGGGGTCTGATGTAGAAGGATAGCAAAACAGGAGTAAGACCTGGGAGTAGGACCTTGTCTAAAAAAAAAAGAAGAAAAGAAAAAAGAGAAAAAAGAAAGAACAAAGAAAAAAAGAATGCTTTCCCTATTATCTAAACCCCTGTGTTTCCAGCTCCCAGTTCCTCAAGCAGAAGAGAGGCAAACTCTACAGTAACTGTTGGCAGGGAGTGTGCTACCGCTGTCCCTGTTCCTGGGAAGGAGCTCAGAGGAACACAAGCCTGGAGTCTGCACCGCACATGGAAACTTCTCTCAGAATTGCGGCGAGTGAGCTGTGGGTTTAGTTCCTTTATGACTAAAGGTAATGGCTACACTGCTTACCATTTCATTTCTTTATTTAGGGCCTGCGTGGCTGCTATGAGACCTTGTTGTAAGGTTTCCCTGTTTTGGTTTTGGTTTTAACCAGTCTTTGCAGACACATAGGCCAGGATCTGGGTGTGGTGGCTCACACTGTAAACCCAGCACATCAAAAGGCTGAAGACCAAAGCCGAGGCCAGAGGATTGCCTCACCCATCTGGTCCAGAAAGCTGAGGGAAGGAAAGAGAAGAGTAGGGGGAAAGGAAAAAAACAGGCAAGGAAAAGATGGGGAAAACAGGGGCAGATAAGCTGCCGGGGAGAACTCAGGGAGTCTAACTTACACAGCCGCCTCCCTCAAAGGAAGATAATGTCCTAACAATAAAAGTTCAGTGGTACGTAGGTCCTTTATCAAACTGGACTACTTCCCAAGAGCACCAAACAGAGCAGGGAGTCCAAAACTGCTTTTGCCCACCCACAGGCCTCTCCGCCAGTCATGTGGCCTTGGGAAACACCTAGGTGTGTCCAGCCGGCCAGCTGACTGTAGCAACACTTAATGACTCTCTGTTTTCATGCTACAAATATGCACCTCCTGGACCTGCCTTCCCTGAGTCAGGTGTATGCAATTTACATCACAGGATCTGGATTACAGAAAGCACTGGGCATGTCGGCTTACAGCGGTCTGGTTCAGAAACCAAGCGTCTATTGTACAAGATCTAGCCTGACTTTGAGATCACTTCTTTAAATTTAATTTGGAGCTGATTCTAGGGCAATTCATTGTCTGTCCTGCCCTAGGCCCAGAGTATCTGCATGGGAATTCTTCATGCTGCTGCTGCTCTTTCGCTTGTGCTTTCAGGAGCCCCTTTACCCTGCGGTCTGGAAGTTCTTGATCTTGGTTTCCAGCAGGTATTCTTTTATGAATATCAGGGTGGGAAAGAGGCACGCTCCTGATGCTGGCTCTGTGGGCAGTCTGTCCAGCCAAGTAGTATGGCAGGTCAACACACTCAGTGAAAGCTGAGGTTTCCCAGAGCGACACAACAGACCTCGTGGCTACAGCATGGATGGATGTGCCGAGCAGTTCATGCAGAAGCTTTTTGCTTGTGTTTCTCCTGAAGTTTCCTGTGCAGCTGGATGTGTGGAGTCAGGAATGACCTCAATGTTCTAATAGCCAAGACTTCTCAAGCCAACCACCCTCTATTTGGTTTGGGGAGATGACCTGACCTCCGAGGAGTTGGTTAGGTAAACTATGGTTGAATTAAGAAGATCTGAACTGTTTGGTCAGAAATGTCTTTGCTTCAAGCTCTTTCTGTCATTAACATGCTGCAGAGTACCATAAATGAGTGTCAGATATCCCAGGCTGACGTGATTACCGAAGAGTCTTTCCAAAATACTTTAATAGGACAGTTTGGATTCTATTACAAGCATTCTGCAGAATCAAAATTAGAAAAGATCCTTCTAGAAAGAGAAGCTTTCTTCCTACTTTAAAATTGTATGAAATCATAAAAAAGCAGCACAGGACCAAAGAGAGCTTGTCCCACAGGTCTGTCAACCTGAGCACAGTCCCCAGAGTCCATGATGAAGGAGAGAACCAGCTCCCCAGAGTTATCCTTTGACCTCCACCCATGCATCATGGTACTCCCTTGCTGCATCACCACCCCCAACAATCTTAAAAATAAATAAAATCTAAAAAGCGATGCAGAGACAAATGTGGGTGGTGGAAAACTGTAACCCCCAATGCTTGGAAAACTGAGTCAGGGGGATTGTTGGAAGTTCAAAGCTACATAATAAATTTTAGGCCAGCCCAGACTATTTTCAAGACACTGTCTCAAAAAGAAGGCAATGCAGGGTTTCACGCATCTATTGGAGCTAAAAGTTTGCACTGATGGTCCTGTAGTACTAATGAAGATTTTATGTTGCCAGACTAAGCAGAGAGGTATTTATTATCTTGGTACTTTACATCTTTTTGAAGAGCAAAGAACCTGTTTTGAATGTTAGTAAGGGGAACCGAGGAGAAAATGTCGGGCCAGGAGCTGTTCTGCAAAAGCCCCCCTGCTGTTGTTGCCCAGCCCTCAGCTCCCATGGCCCTCGGAGAGAGAAGTGAAACCTGTACGGACTGACACTGCCCAGAGACACTACCTGTATGGAAAGGTGGTTTCCCTGCATGTAGGGCACACCCACGTCACCCCACTTCACTTCACTTCTGCCTCTGAGCAGTCTGCCATGAGAGGCCAAATTCTGAACAGGCTCCCAACTTTCTTGCTTTGGGATTTGTGGACCCCATGTTCAACCTGTCCTTGAGTGTGAGCCGATCATGTGAACTTGATGGAACACGATCTCATGAGGACATCCTATTGCATCTCAATAAAGGAGTTTACCAGTTAAATCAGGTTTCTAGTCAGTTGAGTGTAAATGAAATAAGAATGAGGTTTTCTTGGGAGAGTCTGGCCTAATCAGGGGAGCACTCTAAAAAATGCAGAGACACTGTTTGATTGTGTGTGTGTGTGTATGTGTGTGTGTGTGTATTTACCAAACTCGCTTTGAAGCCAGGGATGACTCTGAATTGATCCTTTTGCCATTCACTACTGAAGGATGGGATTACAGGTATAACACCAGCTTGCTTCAGTTGCTCAAGGCCTGAAACCTCCAAAGCCATGAAACAAAGTAAACCTTCTTTCATTATCACCCATCCTCCACATTTGTCATAGGAACAAGAAAACAGCACACGCAGCCACGGGAAGCTATTGTCATGTGCCTAAAGCCCACGGTTCTCCCAAAACTCAAGCTTCAAGGCTTTGAGAGAACAACATTTCTAGTTTTCCATGCTCTAAAGTACAGTCTGCCGCCCGGTGTGGTGGTGCTCACCTTTAAACCCAGTGCTAGGAAGGCAGAGGCAGGCAGATTCCTGTGAGTTCAAAGTCACCCTGGTCTACATAGTAAGTTCCATAGAAAGATCCTATTAAGTATCCCCTCCCCCAGCCCCCAAAATAGAAAGTTCAGCCAAGGAACCTAGAAGTAGCTGCTTAGTTAGAACTGAGTTGATCCCTACTATCAGTTATCCCTCCCTTAAAGGATTTTTCTTTTCCTCAAACACCTTTTAGAGGCACACGGTGAGTTAGAAAAGTCTCTGCCTTATTTTGATTTGTTTCCTGGTTGGTTGTTTCAAGATGACAAAGGTCAGTCAGGCTTGTGGGTACTCAAGAAAAAGAATCGGTATTTCTGTTGGGAATCCCCTAGATGAATCAACTGCTTGGTTCACCCCATGCACTAATAGTTCCTGCTGAAAAGGATCTTCTCCTCAGGGCTCTTCCACGAGTTCACTGCTGCTCCAAGGAAAGTTGGTCTCCACAGCTCGATTGTTCGTGGAGAGATTTAAGGACTTCTTGTTTGTTTGCTTGCTTGCTTTTGAGACATCATCTTGCTGTGTAGTCCTGGCTGGCTTAGAACTCACTGTGTAACACAGGGAGGCCTCACACTCATGGCAATCCTCCTGCCCGAGCCCACTGAATGCTGGGATTGTAGGTGGGCCCCACAGAACCAGCTTCTGTGACCTTATGCTCACACTGCTGTGTGTTCCCTGCTTCCCACCAATGTTAAATATGCAATGATATTCCCAGCCATTTTCTTACTGAAAATCAAGTAATTGGCTGACAAATCAGAGCTAGTAAAACAAGGACTTTTTTTTTAAATCTTCCAGACAAAAAGCACTAAAATATTTCATTTTGTTTTTATCTGATAAATGCACTGGTACTTTTCCAGGCAATGCAAGAGAATGGGAACGCAAAGGATCCCAGGCAACAGTTTTCTGTGAAGATAAATGTAGGAGTCCTTTCCCATTGGGTCCACAAGCCCACAAATAATGACCTGGAGAGGAGACTTATTATTAGGAAAGCTTGGCCTTCAGCTTAGGCTTGTCCCCAACTAGCTCTTATGACTTAATTAACCTATATCTATTAATCTACATTCTCCCACGTGACTCAGTTACCTCTGCTCCATACCATGTGCCCCATTTCTTCAGTCTTACTGGAACATCTAGATTCCTTCTCTCTTCCTTTCTCTCCCTGGAAATCCCATCTATCTTCTCTTGCCTAGCTATTGCTCATTCAACTTTTTATTACCCCAATCACAGCAACACATCTTCACATAGTGTGTAAATACCCTACAACAGAGAAATTGAACTTCAATTCATATATACCATTCCCCATAGCCAAATGCCCAGGATGCTATACCCTTTCCACTAACACACTTCTGTTTTCACAACAGGTGTGTTTTAATGATTCCCCCAAGCCTTACTAAGACCCTCAGACTCAACTTCCTCCCACGACAGGAACATGGCTGGTAGGGAACAGTGAACATGGAGAATGGATTTATGCAACCATGGTCTTCAGGAACAAAACAGAAAGCCTAACTTGCTGTACCATGCGTCATCATTTCCCTCATCGGTGCGTCAAAGACCAGCGAGAGGTCAGGTGCTCTCTCCTTGGGACACTCAGCAACTTCTTACAAAACCATACTTTGTGGGTTTCTCAGGTACTTGTCACTTCCTGAAGAGCACGTAGGAACAGAATGGTTCCTTAACTTCTACAGTTTTCACTGTGTGAAGATCAGTGTTTACAACTTAGAAAGGAGGAACTTGTCTTGAGACTCATGCAACTGGCCTACACTCAGATAACTTAATGCAGGGGTTAGAACCCAAGTTTCAGGCTGGGTTTTGGGCTGCTGGTTTTGTTGTTTGTGTCATTTGGAACCCAGGGCATCCATCGCACAGGCTCCCCCTTCACTACACCCCTGAGCTACAAACCCTGTTTTGCAAAGCCCGTTTCCTGTCCCGTGAGCAAATCCCTAAGTGAATGTACATAAAGAAATATCCACTCGGCAATACTTTGCTGGTCAGGCACACTCACGTAGCCTTCCACACTCATGAAATGCACACATGGCTATGTTGGTGCCACCCAGTGTCATAAGCATCAATCTGGGAGGCTCCTGCCTGCCTTGGTGGTCTCACCCTTTGCCCTCCTGTAACAGTCACGTGTGTGTGTGTGTGTGAGAGAGAGAGAGGGAGAAAGAGAGAGAGAGAGCAAGCATATGGAGGCCAGAGAACAACTTGGAAGACTGATTCTCAGGTATTAACATGGCTTTATTTTATTTTTGTTCTTAGATAGGGTCTCTGATAGGCCTAAAATTAGCAAAGTAGGCTAGGCTGACTGACCAGAGAACCCCAGGGATCCAATTACGCCAGCTTCCTCAGCACAGGGATTATAGGCATGCTACAATAACCAGCTTTTTATTTTAGTGTGGACCCTGAGGATCCAAAACAAGCGTTTGTCAAGCAGGACAAGAACTTTACTGACTGTGCCATCTCTCTAGCCTCAAGAACACCTGTCTCTTATGTCTGTGCTTGTCTCGTGTGCTTCAGTTTTCGGTGAGGATAAACTTGCTCTCCAGTGCATACACACCATTCCCATAGCCAAATGCCCAGGATGCTATATGTCACACGTCTGTGCTTCAGTCTGGACTCCCCATGGCTGCCTTTTTCTTTAAGTTGCATTTGTACCCTGGAAACCAAGTCAGCCTTTGCCTAACCCGGACAAGATGGTTTTGTCTATAACAAGTTTGTTTCTTAGGCCATTGCTACAGTTTTGGCCAATATGTATAGTCTGCCTCTTTAGTGTCTTGTTCTCATGTTCACTATATTTGACACATGGCTATGAGTGTTAACATTAACATGTTTGTGGAACTGGGATTTTTCAAAAAGAATTTCCATATGCTAAATTTTTATTGGCTAGCAAACAAAAACATAGGTGAGCATTAGGAGTGAGGATTCCTACACAGCCTTGTTCAGTAGAGACAGAATGTAAGGATGAATTAAAAAGAATTCTTCCTGAGCCAGAGAAATGGCACAGGGGTTAAGAGCACTGGCTGTTATTCCAGAAGACCCAGGTTTAATTCCCAGCACCCACATGGCAATTTACAACTGTCTGTAACTCTAATTCCAGGGTCTCCAACACCCTCATACAGATATACGGGCAGGCAAAACACCAGTGCACACTAAAAAAAAAGAAGAAAAAGAAGAAGAAGAAAGAGAAGGAGGAGAAAGAGAAGAAGGAAAAGGAGGAGGAGGAGGAGGAAGAGGAGGAGGAGGAAGAGGAGGAGGAGGAGGAGATATTTCTGCTGGGAGTTAAGAGTGGAGAGCAAGGGAATATAACAATAATCTTTGAGAAATCCTTTGGAAGGCCCTAGAATTCAAGGGCACCTTATGCCAGTCAAAGGACCTGCTTCGGGGAGGAGAGACATACTTTTAATCCACTGAAGGCTTCCAAGCAGGTCCTTCTTCCTCTGGATCACCCCTAGACAATCACTAAGTACTGGGAGTGACAGGACCAGGTTGCTTCTGCTGCCCAATGAACAGTCTTCCAGAGAGAGATCAGTTTGTTGGACTCAGGGATACCAGAGTCCCGGCTGACACATCTCAGAACTGCGGTGTGACTCCTGAGGCTCCTTCCAACCCAATCTTCCCTCTGCTCACTTCACAACCTTAAACCAAGGGCAGCATCCTGGCCATCTCTTCCCTGCTATGTTCTTTCCACTCTGTTCTCCACAGGGGTTCCTCTTCTACACACCAAACCCCAGGTAGAACTCAACTGGCAGAATGCTGGTCTCACATTCAGGAGACCCAGCACTTCATGAACCAAGCAGGATGGTGCACACCTAGAACTCAGGAGGTAAAAGCAGGAGGCCATGAAGTCCAAGGTTGTCCTTGGCTATATAAGGAGTTTGAGGGCAGCCTGGGATATATGAGAGCTTGTCCCAAAACAAATAAATAGGCAAGTAAACAAACAAATAATCAGTCAAAGGACCTAAGCTGACATCAACTGATGCAGGCACTGTAAGATTTTGGTCTAAAGCCATGCACACTGTCAAATACCTGTCAGGTTGGTACCATGAAGGAGGAGACGTGCCATAAGTTATGGAGTCTGGCTAGCTGAGTGGCTAGCTGAGGCAGACAGGCCACTAGGGGTGAGCCACTGAAGTAACACTTTCCCTTTGCTTTGAGGACCATGCTCTGCTTCCACGTCAGCCTCGACAGTGTGACCAGCCTGTTCATTCTCTGGCTGACATGCGCTGAGGCATTGCGGCAGCCGTGGCATCTACGACAGAATTAAATCCCCTGAAACCAGGAGCTATCTCTCCCTCAATCTGCCTCTGTCAAGTATTGTGTTTCAGTCACAAGAAAAGTCACTGACATAAATACATTTCACTTCCAACTTTCAGATCATCTAGTAGTATTGAGTAAGCTTTTCTAACCTCCAATTGTCTAAAGAAGATTCTAATAAGTTGTACCCATCCCTAAATATTGAGAATTGCTGATCTGGGTCTAACATTCTTACTTTATAAATTAAAAATATTGAGGTCATAAATTGTATGAGCTGCCTAAATTCATAAATTGACTTTGAAGATGAAGTTTGTTCATCAGATATTATTGTATGGACTTACCTTGATCAATTTAAAAAGATATTCTAAAGATTTTGAGAAACAATCAATGGCATGATCAAAATGCAATTTCCTTCCCCCAATGATAAAAATAATATTTCATTTGCTATGGGATCATTTCCCTCTGTCTGTATCAGGAGATGGGGCATAGTTTCTGTCTCTACGGGCTTGAGCACACAGATCAGTAAATAAATGGCATCACCTGATGAAGTGGGTTTAAAGATAAGGAAAGCAGAGTGATCCCAAAAAGCAGAGGAAGCAGAGCCACTGCTGTAGAAGGGCCTCCTAAAACTGTGCTCACTACGGTGAGCTCACAGGCTGCTGCAGAAGCAGAACCTGTAACTGTACGTAAGGCTGTAGCACACACTAGCATGTTTGCCTTACTTACCATTACCCACACCCTTGAACTTTTGCGTAATCGTTTCCTTACACAATACTATGGCCAAACACTTCTTGGAACTGTGCAGACACCTTCAGCATTGTACTCAAGGCCTTGTGCGTTCAAATTTCTTCCTACTTTATTAAGTATATGCAACTGCATGAATGAAGAAAGAAAGAGTGCATGCTTGCTTCTTTCACCTTGAATGGAATTTTTCCTTCACCACCTCTTCTGTTTGTTTATGAGCACCTAACTCCTTGAATGTGCTGTGAAAATAAAAATACAGAGGTGGAGGGGTGTCTCAGTGATCAAACCCCTTGTCTAGCATGTAAGGGTTCCTGGATCTCCCCTTAACCAGAATCAAATTATGACTAAAACTTAAGAGCCAGGCATGGTGATGTTCACCTGTAGTCCTAGAATTAGGGAGAGGGGAGCTGGAGGACTAGGGGTTCAAGGTCATTCTTAGTTATAAGGCCAGTTTGAGGTTAGCCTGGGCCATATTAGACCCTGTCCCCTAAAAATCCAAAAGACTAAAATATCAAAATATCAAAAATATTCTATGCATAGAAATCTTATAATTGAAAAACAAACCCATTAATTAAAATTTCACACCAGATGGGTAGCCTGGGTCACTGTACTCACAACATGGAGTAAGAGTTGAAGGATTTTTGAACTAAGTTCCTATGTTTGAGATTTGGCCACCCTCTACTTCCTTACTGCCTTCTCCCCTCTGGCTTAAGCACTGGCCTGGGTGAGCTGTGTGCCAACACAGTCTTTTGCTCAGAATACAAGAATCATGCCACCCACAGACTGGTGGCTAGAGTCCAGAGTCCTGCCAGCAATCCAAGAGGGAGCCAGGCTGAGGCTGGAGCAGGAATTCCTACTCCTGGTTCTTTCCCTGGAGTCATTTGGTGTCCCCACCCCCTGCAGCAGGAGGGTAAGAAGAAGAAAAGAACTGGGAGCTGCTCTCAGCCTGAGCTTGTGTGACATAGATGACCATTCCTGTCCCTCTCCATTTGTTCTGTCTGCTTCAAAGAGCTACAGTGAAAATCAGAACAAACCCAGAAAAGTTTAGGCTTCGGGACTATTGGGAGGCAAAACAGGCAGTCTCATACTTCCGTGGTCAGAGATCAAAGAACAGGGTGTCCTAGAGAACAATTTGGCAGTAATTATCAGACTTCCAAATGCCCAGACCTGTGGCTTAGTGGCCTATCTTCTGGAAACTCAGCCTCGGGGTATAATTAAGAACGTGCAGAAAGACTGAGTGATAGGATGTTTACCAATGAGCTATTTGCAGCAGCAAAATATCGGAAATAACTAAAATGTTCAGTAATAGATTTACTTAACAGTGTACTATATGGCTATTTTAAAATGTGATTATTCTTAAAGACTATGGGAAGATGTATCAAACATGATTGTCAACCTTAAAGAAACTGGTCAATTTTTCAACATGGTGCCATACACGTGTGCAGAGAAAAGCTGTGGAGAGGTATGTTCATTAATGTATGCAATATGGTAGTTTTGATATACTTTTTATCAATTTATATTTCTGTGTATATATTTCTATTGTAATGAGGAAAGATAACTCTATACTTAAAAAGTTAGGTAAAGGGAGCTTGTGTATGTAGCTCAGTGATAGAGCACTTGTCTAACATGCAAGAGGATCTGAGGCTCTGGACTATCCCAAGAACCCTCTCCCAGCTATGCACACTCACAAATATACAAATGTGACTGGAGGTTTCTCTCCTGCCTGCCAGTTCCCAAATAAACACTCAGAGGCTTATATTGATTATAAGTTTGGCCAATGGCTCAGGCTTATCATTAACTAGCTCTTACTCTTAAATTAATCCACTTCTATTACTTTGTATTTTATCACAAGGCTCATGGCTTGTTAGCTCACTTCTTACTTCTATGGCAGTTGCTGGCGTTTCCCTGACTCCACCTTTTTTTCTTCCTGTATTCAGTTTGGCTTTCCGACCTAGCTATATTCTGCCATGCCATAGGCAAAAGAAGCTTTATTCATCAACCAATAAAAGCAACACATATTCACAGCATACAAAATGACATCCCACATCACACAAAGCCATGTAATCATTATTTTACCAAAATAGCTATCATATGCCTCTTATCAGTCCTATTCTTAGGGCAGACACAGAAGAGCTTATGAAATAGCCTACCCTTCTTCATGACAAAGATATGTTTGTCACCCTCGGTTTGTGACTAAAAAACTCACAATCTCCTTTTCCAGCAATAAAACATTGCTCACTACTTAAAATACTGGCTTAATTGCTGTTTCATTAGGGTGAACATTTTTAGTGAACTTCAGTAAGTTGCCACTGAGCAAGAAGATGTCACCCGTGTGCAGGTGATTGTAAAGGGGGAGAGCTGATCCATTGGATTTTGTGTAACAAATATGCAAGTTTTTACCCACAAAATAAGCCACCCTGTGTTCTAAAGCCATTGCCTCATTGGTGAATGGGAAACTCCAGTTCCATGGCCGACTCCTTCAAAACCTTTCGGCAGAACCTCAGGCATGCACAGCCTGCCAGCACTCGATTCAGCTCCTCTTGTTGGCAGATGCTCTGAGTGAAGTTCAGCTTATGAACATCAAACTCTTACAAGCCTCCTGAAAATAAAAAAGGAATCTAGTCAAGGAAAAGAAGAAAGCTTAGATGATTCACTGAAGAGAATTCAGGGCTGTGTTCTCAATACGATGCTACAAAATTCCTTTAGTGGGTTAATTCCAGAGCTCTTACAGCAGCCAAACATTCAGCCCCTGCTGGAATCTGCACTGTCAAAATTCACACCCAGTTGGCGAACACTATTATTTTTATTTGGGTCAAAGTTTTAAAGGAAATTCTTAGCTGACGTTAATTCAGATGCCAGTTTTTCAAACGGTATCTAATGTAATTTTTAATGTAAAACTACTTAAAGTTTATAGTAGTCACTTTATAAAATGAAGCCAAATACTGAGTCAGATTTGCATTCTCAGTACACGTAAATCCACAGAGACATTGCTGACTAAAAGAAACTGTGCCAAATTCGTCTCTTTTACATAGTAATTAGCAATAAGTAATTCTGCCCATTTGGCAGCAAGAGAGCTCATCATTAATGTGAAACATCCAAGCCTATTTGGAAGACAGTTTGCTATTCGCTGTTATGAGGCTTATTAGTTATTTTGAAAATCAAGGACAATATTCTCAGGTTTTATCCTGAGAAATCATGTACCATAGTATCATGTATCAATCATGTACCGTAGGTTTATAAGACATAGTAATTTTCCTATGTCCCATTGTGTGTTGAATGTAATCCCAAGCCAGGTGTGGTGGTACACACCTTTAATCCTGGCACTCAGTAGGCAGGGGCAGGTAGATCTCTATGAGTTTGAGGCCAGCCTGGCCTACATAGTGAACATATTACTCTTAACATATATCCTGGACTGGGGAGAGGGCTCAGTGGATTAAGCACTTGCCACAATAGCATAAGGACAAGTTTGGATCCCAGCACCAACCTACAAAGCCAGGCAGGCGTGGCAGCCTCCCATAATCCAACATTGGGGATGCAGGGACAGAGAATCCCCGAACATACTGGCTAGCTAGATTAGCTGTCATTGACCAGCCCTGGGTTCAATGAGAGGCCACCCCTCAATAAATAAAGTAGATAGCCATTGAGGAAGATATTGAAGTCAACCTTGAGACAGCACATATACACACACATCAACACATACACACACATGCACACATATATATCTTATTCATAATACATATAACACATATGTCTGAGTAAAAAAAGCTTTACAAGATAACTATAGATAAAATCAAATATTTTCATCTTTTCTCCAACTTCCCACTTCAAATGATCGGGGACAAATGCTTTTTGCTAAAACAATTTGCAAGACTTTAGGAGTCTTAAATTAGAACTTTGATGGGCCATTTACTCTGACACATGTTTCCCTCTGGACAGCCATTGTTTATGTGTGAGCCCTTCTTACTGCCCCCCCCACCATTTAACTACAGACACTCCTCAAGATATTCAAAACTTCGGTCCCTAAATTAAAATGCAAAAAATTAATTTAAAGCAATTAAAGAGATGTAACAACAAACTTCAAAAGCTATTGTCAATGAAGGATAACTAACTCATCTCTCCAGTGCAGATGAAATCTCTCATCAGAGGTGAAACACAATATCTTAGAGAAAGCTTCAGCGAAGCACCTTGTCCTCAAAGCAGAAACTTATCTAAATGTTTTGGGAAGCTAAGCCAGCATCCATTTCTATGGGTGCTCAACTGACCAGTTCACTGAGAACAATGGGCTTCACTGAAATGAGTACTGGCCACAGACTCAGCATCATCTGTTTCTAGACTGTCACTTCCAAAAGTGAGTCAGATAGTGGTGAACTTTTGAGTGATTTCTTAGACTCTCCCTAAGTGGCATTTCATATTTGTAATTTACAGTTTTGTTCTGATTAATAAGATACACAATGCGGTAGGGGAGGCCAAAGGATTATATTCATTTTTTGTAGGCTTTTCTAGGAAAGGAAGAAGAGAGGAAGAAAAGAAAAGAGGAAAGGAAGGAAGTCTGCACTTCTCTTTGCCATCCTTTCCAGTGGAAAGTCAGCAACCACCCTTGTGCCAAAATCCCCAGAAAGCACCACACCTCACTTGCTCTGCAGCCCCTGCTCTTGCTTCAGGTGGTGCTCTGCTCTCACTGGGGGATGCTGCACGAACTCTGTACGCATGTGCCGTTTCATGTGCATATGTGCGCACTTCCTGAACAAAACAGCAACTGCTGTTGTACACAGACTGAGAGACAGAAAGATGATCAGGACCTTCCGAGAGGAAAGGTAGAGAGCATACAGTTGTGGGCTCTAAAATCAGAACTGACAATGTCCCCTCTAAAACTGAGCATGTCTCTCCCCATGCCAATGGGCTTTAGGTAAGAGTTTCTTTGAATAAGGTACAGAAAGGTTATCAAAGATTTGCATAAAGAACAACCTCTTGATAGGAAAGTACTCAAGGACAATTCTCGTCAATTAGAGTCCATTTTCCTAAGTTCAGAAGTGACATTTTGATTGCAGCATAATTAGAATTATCTATAACATTAGCAAACTGTTTCAGGAAGACACTGACCAGAAACATCACTTGTTGGGAGACAGACAGGAGGGACCACAGAAAATCAAAGAAAGTAGAATTTATCCAAACTGTTAATTTGCAAATGAGAAAATTGAATCTAAGATAATTTAAGTGACACAGAAGTTCACTTAGAAAATTAGTGTCTACAGACCAGACTGGAGGATAATGAGAGGACTTTCTGGTCATGCTGCAGGAGGGTTGAGGTGTTTTGGGTAAACAGAAAGCACAAAGAACATTTACATAGACAGTCAAATTACTTATAGAGCATATGCATTATGTAAATGTATCTTAAAATTTACATTCCATAAAGCCAACCTTCACTGCTATTGTAGACAAAACACCAAGAAGGATAACTTTGCTGTCTTAGGTTTGCTAGGATTGCTTGTACTACATGTGATGTGGGATTCCAGTCTGTATATCATTGATTAATAAAGAAGCTGCTTTGGACCTCTATCAGGGCAGAATAGAGCAAGGCAGGAATTCCAAGCACAGATAGAGGAGAAAGTAGGTAGAGTCAGTGAGATGCTGTGTAGCTGCCAGAGGAGACAGATACCCTGGAACCTTACAGGTAAACCACGAGCCTCATGATAAAATGTAAAATTATAGGAATGGGTTGATTTAAGATGTAAGAATTAGTTCATAAGAAGCTTAAGCTATTGGCCAAACAGCATTGCAATTAATACAGTTTCTGTGTGATTATTTTGGGTCTGGGTGACCAGGAAATGAACAAACAACCTCTGTCAACATACATGGACAGACTGTCTCAGCAAAATAAGATGATTACCTGAAATAGGAGAACAATCAACAACAACAACAAACCCCAGATAATGTCTAAATGCAAAGGAAGGTACAGTCAGACTATCCGAATACAGTTACTGCCTTCATCAGCCTCCATACTACTGCCATATATTATTTTGAAACTCATAGAATAATCTGTGTTGTAGTTTTTCTTTTTCTAATTTCACACTCACACACACACACTCAAAAGAAGAAATTTAAACAGATGTTAAATCCAAATTTTACAATTTTTACAAGCAAAGAGAAAGAAATGGGTCTCAGAAGATGTCTCAGTCTGTGAAGTACCTGCCACCTGAGTTCATACACAAAAGCCGGATGTGGTCCCGCATAGCTGTAATTCTGATGCTCAGGAGGAGTTGGGGAAAATAAGTGGGTCTCCAGAGCTCACACAGCAGCCAGTCTAGCCAATTAGGGAGCTCAAAACTTAATGTAGTGATAGATCAGGACAAGAAACAAAGGAGAAGGAGGGAGAGTATGATAGAAGAGATGATGGTTCAGGTCCTCTAATACATTATCTAGAGGAAGGAGAATCTCAGTTTCCCTGAGTCTTCTCATCATTGCTTCCAAGAATGACTGCACTCCAAGACCACCGTGACAAGAGTCAAAAAACCCCTCCTAATAAGATGTGTTTGAGTACAGCCTGGGCTACATAGTGAGTTCAAGACTATGGTAGGCTATAAAGTGAGACCTTGTCTCATTTTAAAAAGAAAAGATGGAGATAAATATAGAGTTTAGAATGGGATTGGAGTGGGGTGAAAAGACTTGGAAAAAAAGTAAGATGGCAATGGAGGTTCTGGAAGGTTCTGAGGCAAAGCAGCTTCTTGTGTGTGGTCAGCTGCTCAAGAACAACCCTGAATGACTTGTTTTGATCATACTTAGGATATTACTTCTTCAGGCCACTGAGTAAAGTGGTGTAGCTCTCTCAGCACCCATCTCCCATCTTCCAAGGAAATGGATCAAGTCTCTATATCTTCCTAGTGAAAACAATACTGTGGTATTTATCTTGACTCACGTCAAAATTTCTTTTTCTCATTTCTTTACTGAAACATGGTGAATTGATGAAAAGGAAGGAGACCTGTACCACATGACTGATATTTTTTGTTGTTGTTGTTTTGGTTTTGGTTTTCTGAGACAGGGCTTCTCTGTGCAGTTTTGGAGCCCATCCTGGAATTCACTCTGTAGACCAGGCTGGTCTTGAACTCCCAGAGATCCACCTGCCTCTGCCTCCCAAGTGGTGGGATTAAAGGTGTGTGCCACCACTGCCTGGCCCATATGATTGATATTTCCCCAGACTATCCATGAACTTGTGACAATCCTTTTGTCTCAGCCTCAGGATGGTTGGGATTTTAAGAGTAAGCCACCCCTCTTGGCTTTATATTGATTTCATCAAATAATTCTTACTCTTACACTTCTTAATCAGTGCTCATGTGTCAGCTTTTTAATGTTAAAAAGCCTTCCAATGGAAAGATTTACCACCTCCAATGCCAAGGGCCATGAAGCCTTCCCATGAAAAGATTTACCACCTCCAATGCCAAGGGCCATAATGCCTTCCCATGAAAAGATTTTCCCCCTCCAATGCCAACCCCCGGGGAATGCTAAGGGCCAAAACTAACAAGAGAAACCCACAGCTGCTATCAGTAATATGTCCCAGTAGAGTCAATTGTATTACATCTCTGCAGACTCTATCAGAGTGAACACCTGAGAACACAAAGAGAAAGGCAGCTGGAAATGTGCCAGGTCCTAGATTTTGAACAGAAAAATAGACTAGTACAAAGCAACCAACCTTCAAGTAAACATTAAGACCACAGAAGTCAGAGCTGTTTCTAACACCAAGAGCCAGGTGTCTCCTGAGGAGCTATGTTCCTACTGACCATGGGAAACCTGAGCAAAAATCCCCTAGCACATTTTCCCCATCCCAGCAATACCTGGAGTCTTAGTCACTGTTCTATTTTTGTGAAGACAACTTACAAAAGAAAGCATTTAGTTGAGAACTAACTTACAGTTTCAGGGGGTTAGAGCATGACCAGCATGGCTGTGAGTATGTTGGTTGCAGGCAGGCAAGCATGGCTAGAGACAGAAGCTGAGAGCTTTACATCTTGCTCCACAGGCAGGAGGCAGATAGAAAGAGACCGTGTCTGGCTCCAGCTTTGGAAACCTCAAAGTCTACCCTCGGTGACAAATATCCTCCAAAGACCACACCTCCTAGTCCTTCCTAAACAGTTCCACCAACTGGGAACCAGTCAAAGATAAGAGGTTATGGGGCCCATTCTCTTATGTTTTCTATCCATCACCTGTTTTCCATCCCTGCATGTTTTAGGTTGTCTCACTTTGATGGGGAACTGTGGAGCAGAAGTGCATTTTCAAATTAACATAAGGACGAGAAGTGATGCTAGTGCCCTTCATCTCTGAATTATACTTCAAACACGTAGGATTACTGTTTCCAGCTTTTTTTGTTTGTTGTTTTCCCTTTTGTTTTCATTTTTTGAGGTAATATCTTGTTATGCAATACCAGCTGCTCCTCCTTCTTCAGCCTCCTAGTACTAGGATTGTAGTCATGTGCTACCATAATCAGCTAAGACTTTTTAGAATTCTTCAGATCCTCTGGAGATGGGTCCTGTGTAGGAATGTGTGTGTGTGTGTGTGTGTGTAAGTGGGACAGCAGACAGGCATTTGCTCTTTAGTCAGGCATTAAGCATGACCAGACCCTGAAGACACAACAAAGCTTCCTCTAAAGTGATTTAAACAATGAGAACATTTAAAACGAACAGGCAGACATAAGGTGTTAGAAAGAGGGTTAAACTCCGCTACCTGGGTCATATCTTCATTAAACTCTATCTAGATCTAAAATAAAATTCTAAAACTCTATCTAGATTAAAATAAGTATATTTCAGTAATCTGCTCTTTATAGATACCTGGATAATTTCTTTTCCTTTAAAAATAGTTTCAAGTTGATAATATCTACCAACTCATCTATGAATTTCAAAATTTTAGAGACTTATTCACCAGAAATATATTCATGGATCATTTAAAAAAACTTATAAATTATATGAAGTTCTGAAGACGAGACAGTGTAATTTAATAGCAAGAGCTACTGTTCAGATTAAAAGAAAAATTTAATAACATATGCCTCCTGTGAAGGATGACTGAATTTATCCAAACAAATTTACATGCTAAACATAGGAATTACTGAGTGTGCAACCAGCCCCTGCCAGCTGTGCCCTTCAGTCCCTTGGGCTGTTTTTCTCTTTTCAGAGTGTTATATACATAATGCCATCCCTTCTGTGATCCCCCTTACAAGATTCTGGGATCCATTGACTTAGAAAATGAAAAGTACTTCCAAAAACTTTAACAGCACTTTTTCAACACCACTGTAAAATAAAAACTAAATAATGTGGCACAATTAGCCATCTGGCTTTAAAATATAGAAGGAATGTGGTGTTATGGGAAAATATAGTATGCCAGCCTGGAAGCCACAGTTGGTCCAATGGCATGCTCAGTGCCAGGTATGGGGTACTTCCTCTCCAGCTGCTGGCCAGAGGTGTTCCAGAAAACCCCAAAACAATACAGGCTGTCACCATGCTCTCGAACTAGATAGGAAAACCCTATTTCTGAAGACACCATGCACATTGGTCACGGGACATAGAGAACCCAAGTTGTACTGCTCAGAAAGTTTCCTCCTGCCCAATAATTTTCACAGTACTACAAGCTTCTATGTAGATGCCTGGGAGAACAGCAGTGTTACCCATCTACACACCCCAAGTGAGGAGCTATGGACAGCTGATATCTTCTGGGAGAAGGAGAGCCAGATTTCTTTAAGGGTGTGTGGCCCCTAGTAATTCAACCATGCTCCAGTGATGGCCTATCCAGGAGTGCGTGGGCAGGACAGATTAGACCTAATGGGTTGTTAAAAGAAAAGAGGCCATGAATTTCATGGGAGGGAGGGCAGAGAAATCGGATAAGAGCTCTGAAGAGTTAAAGGGAAAAGTGAGTGGTGGGGAGATGGTGGTAAATATCACAGTACATTGAATAAAATTCTCAAAAGATAAAATTACCTTTAAAAAGAAAATGCATAGTTATATCAATATTCCCTTTAAAGAATTAAACACTGAGGATACTGAATCTTTTACTTTTAGCCCATGAACTCTTCATCTACACAAAAAGCTAGACAATAGATGCCACCATGTGTTTTATAGTAAAGCATGTTCACATACAGTTTTCTTCGCAATTTGTTAATTGCTTGTACTTAAAACTACAATGACTTTGGTATCTGAAGCCTTTTGTTACATTTATTTAATTTTTAATAATGTGAATGTGTGTGCGCCTGTATGTTGCTGCATGCACGTGACTGAAGATGCCCAAGGAGGTCAGAGGAGGATGTTTGGTCCTCTGCAGCTGAGGGTGTGAGCCGACCCACATAGATGTACGGAACTGAACTTGCGTCCTTTGTAAGAGCAGCAAGCACTCTTAGGCACTGAGCTATCTCTTCAACTCTGAAACTATGTTTAAGAAAGCAAAACGGGGGCCAGCAAGATGGCTCCGTAGGTAAAGGTGCTGGCTAATCCAGCCTAACAACCTGAGTTTAATCCCTGGTACCCACATGGTAGGAGACAACGGACATAGAAAAGTTGTCCTCTGACCTCCATACAGTTATAATGGCACAGACACATCACACACACACACACACACACACACACACAAAATAAATAAATAAATAAATAAATGTAATATTTTTTAAGAGAAAATGTAAACAAGCATTTTTCTTAATTGATGAAAACTAAAATCTTGAGAGAGTTTCACCTTTGGCGTTGTCAATCATTTCAATGTTGCCTGCTGATAGACAGTGCATTTGTTTTCTTCCCCATTCTTACATTGCTTTTTACTGCTCGTTTGATTGTTAGAGATATAAACAAAATTATCCAGAATAGTCCCAACTTTTATGAGATGTTGACTATGTACACGAGACTGGACAAAATGTTCATCATTTCATTCTGTGGGCACCTTAGCCAATTATTCCCACTGTACAGTGAGGAAAATAAGGACAGAGTGGCTATTCCACTCACCCAGTATCACACACCTAGCAGTAGAACAAGGTTAATCACAAGTGCGCAAGCCTCGCTAGCATAGCATAGCTCCTCATCCTCATCCAGGACCTCAAGGAGAGCTGTTGCTAACCACCCATCTTTTCTAGGGGTAGCTCTTTCTGTTCTCTCAGTCGAGCAGGTGACAAAATTCAAGTTCTTCCTACAGTCATTTTCACCATGATATCCAGGACCAACAGGCCAGGGAAGGCACCACTCACCGCGACCTGGGCTTTCCCCATTGATCACTAATTGAGAAAATGCGTTACAGCTGGATCTTGTGGAAACATTTTCTCTAGTGAGGCGCCTTCCTCTCTGATGACTCTAGCTTGTGTCAAGTTGACACAAAACCAGCCAGTGCACCTACCAAACAGAGTTTCCCCCATGAAAGCCAGGGCATCTTTTCATTAGAGTTTTTTTATATCTGTCTTTCAAAGCTTATATAAAAAGATAATAATAAGCACATGAATATCCATTATAAAGAACAATTCCCATTCTGTCCTGCCTAGGACATTCCTACCAACTCTGGCCATGGTTCATCTTGAACATGTCACGGTTAGCTTAGTGTGATGGGAATAGCAGTTCACTTTCCCACACTGCTCAACAGTAGCAGAGTACAGTTGATTTACTCCTCTGTCTGCCAGGGTCTAATCTGAGCTGCACAGGATTGAGTGCAAGGAAGTACCTAAGAAATTTGCCTTTCTTCTCTAGCAGCTTCAGAAATTAGGATGCCTCCTAAGGGTGCCCCCAAATAATCCAGGAGCTTTGTTACTAAAGGAGCCAGCTGTAAGAGTGGCTTACTCTACCAAGTGAAGGATTCCAAATTCCCTTCTCTCCTACTCTATCCAAGTCAGGTGAGAACGTTGTCTTCACTGGATGTAGAACCCTGCATGTCTGCAGAGCCAGGCACTGGGAGCAGTAAGAGGAGAGGTCTACCTGCACCAGAGTGCCTGAGGCTCAGCTGGTGCCCACGTTCTAAGTAAACAAGCAGGGTCCTGCTGAGTATCAGGAGGCAAGGCCATGGGTTAGAGTTTCCAGAGGCAGCCGAGTGTTTATGCTACTTTCTTTCTCTGCTGGGGGAAGAGTGTTGGGTTCTGCCTACATGTCACAGGGTATTCCAACAACAGTTGTAAGACATCATCTTAGTTTGGGTTTCTGTGGCTTTGAAGAGACAACATGACCACAGCAGCTCTTATAAAGGAAAATGTTTAATTTAATGGCTTATAGTGTTAGAGGTTTAGTTCACTTTCGTCATGGCAGGGCACAGCAGCATGCAGGCAGACGTGGTGCTGGAGAAGGAGCTGAAAGTGGAGAAGGATCTCGATCCCACAGGCAACAGGAAGTGAACTGAGACATCAGGCGTGGTTTGAGCATATGTGAGGTCTCAAAGCCCTCCCCACAAAGTGATGCACTTCCTTTACAAAGGCCACACCTACTTCAACAAGACCATACCTCTTAGTAATATCACTCCCATTGGAAGCCATTTTCTTTCAAACCACCACAGATGAGGACTTCAGGAAACCATAGTAGTATTGATAGCACCTTGATACTGAGGTGTTCTGTTTCTCAATGCTGTTTGACTTTCTCCATGAGGATGTATCATGTCTGCATCATATTGCTATAAATAAACAAAGAATGCCTTGATACCCAGAGACATAGCCTACCTGGTAAAGCTATTTGCCACCAACCCTGACAACTTAGCTGCCCCCCATACACAAAATTACTTAGACAAAATGGCTTGATACTATTTGCTAATCAGTTTATATATTCTAGACACTCATAAAAACAGGTTACATATTGAATTGTGCTTAATCTTCATACTAATCTTACTATGCTAAGAACACTATTTTATCCTCATTTAACAAAAAAAATGCCCAGTGCCCAGAAAGTGCTTAAAATATGAAAATATTAGTCAACTAAATTGACCAAAACAAGGAAGCCGTACTTAAGGTCTTGTTTAAATTATAATAAGGGACAGAAAGTATGAGGTCTGTCCACAAGGCCTATTTAGCACACTTGTACCTTGCCTTTATTATGTTATCACAATTCTTAAGCCGGATCATCACAATAGCATTGTTTTTCAGGAAGAGCAGTTTCAGTTTTAACAGCTGATTACTGGGTAGCCACTATCTTCAACAGCAGATTACTGGGTAGCCACTATCATCAACAGCGGATTACTGGGTAGCCACTATCTTCAATGGCTGATTACTGGGTAGCCACTATCCTCAACAGCTGCTTATGGAGGGAGCACCCACTGTCTTCAGTGTGTTAGCACCAAGATAGCGTACAAAGTTAAAGAGTCACATTTCTTCCATCCACCTCCCACCTCCAGGGAAAAAGAGCCCATACTGGACAGGGCTGGAGCAACTGTAAGCCTGGGACACTGGTCCTTGGGCTCTTTCACACCTGTCCAGCAAGGCCGCAAGGTTCCCTGAACGTCAACAAAAGTGGAAGAATTACCATCTTTTCCTAAATTACATTTTTAAATTAAACTCATGGATAGGATTTTCTCCCATCTCCTCTTTCCCTCAATGTTCTGCACCTGTTTCTGCATGTCTAGTGACAAGCTCCAACAGATGACAGCGTAAATTAGTGCGTCACATATTAACATTAACAGCAAAATGGAGGAACAGCCGAGCCTGTGAACTTGGTAGCTGGAGTTATTTTTGTGGTGCTGTGTGTTCACAGTTGTGATTTCACAGTATGAATATATATAATTTAGGTAGGCACGCTTTCTGTGCGCAAGAGCCAGCCTAGCTCTTGTGGTGAAATATAACCTATCAGCATTCCATGGTGTTTGCCAACGGCATCCGCAGTCTCCACTCACAACACAGTTGAGGATTCCTGGACTGCATCTCCCTTACTTGGGCCCCACACATTCCCACCCTCGAAAGTACACCCAGAAGAATTTTCCTGTGTCAGTCTGAAGGCTGCGTCTCTCCAGTGGCACCAAGGGTTGGGGGCCAACAGTCATACTGAATGTCTAGAAAGCTTCGTTGAATTTAAAGTGATCCCAGAGTTTGTCAGTGACCTAGGCTTTGAACTTGCCTCCTCTCTTGTCAAAAGCATCCACAGATGGTAGCTGTCAGCCAAGTGAGAACACAGTCGACTTGCAAGCTGCTGCTTTAATCTTAACACCAACCATAAATTGTTAAAGCAAAGACCACCCCCTTTAAAAACTTAGCTCTTACCCCAGTGAGAATATAATTGCACACTATAAGATGTCTTAAGTCTAACGATCACCTAATGATTAGTGTCTCTAAATAAAAATTTGTTCTCATGTAGTAAACCCAACAGACTCAAAGGCAAGTTTTAAACCAAAGAATATTTTTGTCTGTTGAGCATTTGGGTAAAACACCCACTAAAATGAAATAAAACTGCCTGGCAGCGGTGGCACATGCCTTTAATCCCAGCACTTGGGAGGCAGAGGCAGGCGGATCTCTGTGAGTTTGAGGTCAAGCCTGGTGTATAAGAACTAGTTCCAAGATAAGCTCCAAAGCTACAGAGAAACCCTGTCTTGAAAAAAAAACAAAAACAAAGAAACAGATAAAACTGCAGGTGGATTTCTAGTATCTCAAACACTAATTGCCAGGCATCCTCTGAGCTAAGGCATCTGTAACTCAGGTCTTTCTCTCTGGTGCTCTCTAGCTGATAGAAACAGGCAACTGTATCTTTACTCTCAGAGCAAACCCTCAACCCAAATATTATGTCAGCCAAAACAGATAGTACTTAAGTAACAAGAGTCCCCTGGTTTCTCAAACATTCTGTTTAACTGAGAGTCCCCTGGCTCCTTAACAATCTATTTAACTGAGGTATTGCTAAGAGGAAGCGCTTTTACTCAGAGACAAACCACAAAACAATTATATATCTGGCAAAAGATCTACAGGGAAATTCCTTTCAAATGGCAGTTTCCCTGCTGAATTTCAAATGTAATTTGTCTTACAGGAGTATGACATTCAAACTGGATAGAAATCTGTTCTATGAAACACAACCAGCTGGTTTGTTTGTTGTGCCTAGGGACCCTTCCCTCCTCCGATGCTACACTTGCCTCGAAAGAGCAGAACACATTCTGGAAAGTTTTTCCTCAATAATTTTTTTTTGAGAAGGAGCTGAGATATGTTGTTTGGACAGTGCCTCAGCTTAAGCAGCCTGTCCACAGCACTAGCACACAGGAAGAAGAAGAATGTGGTTAGGTCATCTGAACTTCTGGCCATGCCTCCCCAGCTTCCAGCTTCAGTCCACAGGCAAGGATGACCTGGGAAGACTAAGTGCTGCTGGCTTCGGGAGGCACAGATTGTGTTTATTGATAAGTAGAGACACTGTTGCTTATCAACTGAGCCTTCTTTTGCAAGTGCAGAAACTTCCCCCGTGGTGTTCAAAATTCTGCATTTGAAATATCCCCAAGCAAGGATTCCCAGAAAGCTCAGTTATCGTCTATCCAACTGTCCACTGTCACCTATCCAATGGCCCGCTCATAGTCCCTTTTTGATAGTGATGAGAAATGACTCCTTGAAATTGTTCTCCACACACAACAAACAAAGAGATCTTGCAATCTTGTTGAAGACTACGTCCCAAATTCAGAAACGGAAGTCAGAACAAGGTCTGTCCTCCCAGTGATGTTCAAACTAGCTGGAATTAAAACCACAGAAAGAGAGTTTGCTGAAACCCCCCCTGGAGTGTCTGTTTCTGTTGTTATGGTCTGGAAGCTGGCATTGCGAGTGTGTCTGTATATGTGTCTAGTCACTGCTCTATTTCTGTGGTGAGACACCGTGACCAAGGCAACGATTATAAGAGAAAGCCTTCAATTGGGGCTTGCTCACAGCTTTAGAGGTTCAGTCTGTTATCATCATGATAGGGAGCATGGCAGCACACAGACAGATATGGTGTTGGAGCAGTACCTGACAGCTACATCCTAATCCACAGGCCAAGAGGAAGAAAGAGAGACTGGGTCTGGCATGGGCTTTTGAAATCTCAAAGCCCATCCCCAGGGTCATACTTCCTCCAACAAGGCCACACCTCCTAACCCTTTAATCCTTTCAAATAGTGCCATCCTGGTGACTAAGCATTCAAATATATGAGCCTATAGGGGCCATTCTTATTCAAACCACCACAGTGTGTGTGTATGTGTGTGTGT
>LOJH01003374.1:0-39234 GCA_001685095.1 Ellobius talpinus | reverse complement strand
GTGGGCTGGTATCTTAAAGGCTATTGGCTGAAGGAGCGGAATGTGCTCCCATAGCAGCTTCCTGTTCTATGTATCCTTGTTTATGCTATAGTTAGACATGTTGTCCAAAGGACCACATTTTTTTGCTGTTGTTGCTGACCCGAAGTGATATACTGTTGTCTTTCCATCATCCTGAGGACCCTTTTTAAGCCCCAAAGCAAACTCCCTGTCTTCATGCTCTGTATAGAATGTTCTCTCATCTTCATGTCTGACCTAAATTGCGGTACTTCCTAAGAACATGGCTTTTTCATATGAAAAGTCACCTGTTGTCTGTGTCCATGCTCTTGGGTTTGGTGCTGCTGGAAGGACATGTGGACAACAGACATGTGGACAAGCAGTGTCTCATCTAGATCTGGTATGACCTCTTCTTTCTTTTCTTTCTTTCTAGTTTCCATATCATTTTTTAATTAATATACAAAGTATTCAGTTTGGGGCACAATGAGATGGCTCAGCAGGTAAAGCCATTTGCCACCTTTGATAGGTGACCTAAGTTCAGTCCCTGGGATCCACATGGTAGGGGGAGAGAACCACCTACTGCAGGTTGTCTTCTGACCCCCACAGACATGTACACATGCATGGATGAGTAAATGCCATGATTTTAAAAGCCTACAAAGTACTGGAATTTACTAATGCACTTTAATGCACGGTTTGTTTAGTTGTCCCTCTCCACTCTCTCCACAACCCTTGTACCTCTCAGCCTGCAGTGCCCCCTTTGGCACTCTTGTGGCTCTTGTGTTTTAGCCTTCCCATTGGTAGCGCTGTCCCCAAAGGCTCTTTCCCACCCTCCTACTGCCCTCTTCTTTACCCTGGTAGCCTGAAAACTCAGAATGGCTTCTAGTTTCCACCTCATTCACATCACAATTTGGTGTCTTTAGCCTTCTTGTCCCTGACAGCCTTGACACCATGTCAGCACAGCCATCGCCCTTAAAGACTAGAATTTCATTACAAGGTGTTTATCTGGAATTGTTGGAAATAGTGGAAATAGGTTAAAGTTGACCTCAAGAAGCAATTATATAATATGGTATTCTAAGGTAATGGTTCTCCTGACAGCTAGCAAGCAAATTATTCTTTGCTCTTAGGAACACACATCTTTTCTGTCTTCCTCCTGTTACATTATGGAACTGCTAACTCCATTTTTCTGAGCATAGATGAGCCAGGGCATCACGTTTTCATAGGCACACTGGCTGTTTCCATACACATATTTGTTCTGAATTTCTTGTTGCTTTAATGACTTTCATATTGGCATCATTGTAGATCCCCATGCCATTGTAACAAGTTCCATAAACAAGGCAGTTGAGGTAGTTCAGCTGGTAAAGGCCCTTGCCACCAAACCTGATGGCCTTGCCTAGACCCCAGGATGCACATGGTAGAAGGAAAGAATCCACTCATACAAATTGTCTTCTGACCTACACATGAGCACCATATGAACACATGCACACACATACATATGTACATGCATACACACATATGTACACAGACACAAATGCACACACTTTAATAAATGTAAAAACTTTAAAGAAATGTTATGGAGAGGTGTGTGCATATCTATGGAAATGCACATGTACACATAATTAGAACCTTAAATTATAAAATTGTTGAAATCTTTAAATATCAATCATATTGTTTATGACTGAAGGTGAGCCTATTTTTTCCATTACTATGTATTCCATTTCTTGCCTCTGTTTATTACTTGGTCCAGACCTTAAGGATATTACTAGAAGAAGGGAGAGGGAAGAAGTTAAGTTTCATGCCAAAACCCAAAGGAAATTGTTGCCTATTTCCACAAGTTAGTTGCATGGTTTTTGTACATAGATTTTATCTATGTTAGTCTCAACAATGTCCAAGCTATTCTTTAGAACAGATGACATATTTTATCAAAAATGGATTTTATGTCCTTTGAAACAATATCATAATTGCCTTCTATTTCCCTCCAGTGTGGCATAGTCTGTTGATTTCATTTCAAATTAAGCATGCCTTGAAACCCTGAATTAACCCCCCCTAGACATGTTGTATATTTTTGTTGAGCTAAAATATAATTTAAGAAACTTATATGTGTGTTCATGAGGGATATTTAGCTATAAATTTTCCTTCTTATAATGCCCCTGTCCTATCTTGGCATAAAGAACTTGCTGGATTTATAAAACAAGTTAGGAAGTGGCCTTTGGTATTCCCTGGAAGAGCTGACCCAAGATTGCAATTATACATTCCTTAAATACTTGGCAAGCTCACCAGAAGTGCCAGCTGAAGTCAAATTGGTTATCATAGCTAGTGTGGGGTAATTAATTCAATTTGTGGCATAGCTATGAAACTAAGCAGGATTTCTTTGACTTTGTGTCTGTTCTGCTCAAGCCTGCTCTTTGGTAATTTGTCCATCTCACGTAAGCTGACAATTCTGTTGACGTTGTTCATGACATCCTTTTCTGTATTCTTCTTTCTCACCCCCATACTCTGCAGAGCTGTATGGGTTGGTCTCACTGCCCTACCATGGATAAGTTCTTAACTTACAAATGACCTCAGCCCAGACAGTCAGTTCTCAATTTTTATCTGATTTACTATCTAATTGTTCAGGGACCTCTGTGCTAACTTAGCCACTACTATGGCTGTTTGTTCTCTGATTTCCCGACAGGACATACATATCACACAAAAAAATTGAAGGAAGGAGAATTCATAGTGTCTCTAAAGGGTTGATTCAGCAGCTAAAGAGATGGTTAAGTGGTTAAAAAAACTTACCATTCTTCAGAGGTCCTGGGTTCAATTCCCAGTATCCACATGGCAACTCACAACCACCTGTAACTCTAATTCCAGGGTAGTTGATGCCCTCCTCTGGCCCCTGCAGGCACTGCACACATATGGTACATATACATCTATTTCAAATTAAAACTCTAAGGCATCCTTTATTATCAGCTTCACTTCTATAGCATTTCATTTCGTTGCAATCACAGTGAGCTATACACATACAAAACCTTAATAGGCCTTTGTTTTTGCAACATATTCATTAAAGCTGCTTCCCTAGCAAGTACGAAGGCCTCTGCGGACTGCAAGAAACACACACAAGTCACCACTTTCCACTGTGTGTCACACGGGTGGGGGCTCGTAAATGTCCTGAAGAAAAGCACCAAGATTCTTCTTCTTGGCCCACACTCCAACAACAAACAGGCCTCGGTGTAGACAGTGACAGTAATCATGCTTCCACCTTAGCGCTTCTGTGTTACGGATTCAGGAGTTGTGCTGAGTGTTGCTCCGTTATATCACGGCCTACGCATGCTCATGAATTCTGTCCAACAAGTCCACGGACAAGTCTCCTTTCCATGTAGACAAGAGAACCTGGTGTGACTCACCACCTACCTCTGAAGGACAGCTAATGACCAGTCCCAACTACCTCCATACCAACACCTTAGAAATAAAATACCGTGTTTCATATATCATGGGTAACTTACACATTATAAAACAGAAGTCACTGTTCTTTGTGAGTGTTGTAGTTCCTTTCCTGTTGTGCTGATAGAATACTTCAATTAGAGTTCAGGGAGGAGGGGCTTATTCTGGCTCACAATCCAGGGGATCTAGTACAGTCTATTATGACAAGGAAGCACTGGCCATGGGGTCGAGGCAGCTCGTCATGTGCATCTCCCATCAAGAAACAGAGAGATGGCTGCACTCACGTTTTGCTGGACCCCAAATGACAGAAGAATGGTCCTGCCCACTTACAGGGTAGACAGTTACCACCTCTAATGACCTAATCAAGAAGATGTCCCACAGATGTGTCCAGAGGCTAACCTACTTGACATAATCCCTCATGGTTGTGCCTGGAGGCTTGTCTTAGTGTGTCTCTAGATCCCGTCAGGTTGACAACGGCTGCTTATCATGGCGTACATCCACTTTGTTACCCAGCGTTTTGTTAGCAAAGGGAGGAAGAGCTGAGCAGTTGGCATAGACCTGACTGCATTTGGCAATACTCTCCTTGGAAGGACAATCTCCAGCTGTCTTCTCTATTGATGGGATCATCTACTCAATGGCGTGAAGACCCACAGAGGCTACTTAGACTTATTCAGTGGCAGCTCTTTTAACTCTGTTAATCAAAGTGAGCACATGAATGGTATCATCTTACTACCCCAGGTCCAGGCATATGGTATCTCAACTCTGAAATGATTTTATATAATTAAACAACAAAGCAGTGTCCTTAAAGCTCCAGAATAGGACTGCACAGATGACTCAGCAGTTGAGAGAGTTTACAGCTCTTCCAGAGGACTCAGTTTCCAGTGCCCACGTAAGGTGGCTCACAGCCATGTAACTCCAACTCCAGGGGCTCTAATGCCCTCTACTGTCCTCCGCGGGTACTACACATGAACACCTACACAAAATTAAAAATAAATCTTAGGGGAAAAAAAACAACAACCCACAACCACAATAGGGCTCCTTGAGATACCACTTTACCCGTGTCTCAGCCACTTGCCCAGTGATTCACAGCTTGGTTTGGACCCTTCATCTTCAAGCTTTGGCTGTGGTTTTGGAAGTAACCCACACCACTTATCCTTAGTCTTCCACAATCTCCCCTCCAGGTCAGGTCAGCATCCACAGGGACATATGTCTCTACAGCTTCCCTGCATTCCCTTCATCGGCTTTCTTTATTTCCTGGGACTATACTGCCTCCCTTTTCTGAAGCGTGCTCCATCCTCATGACTTTATAGACATGACCGACCGCACCATGTAAGGTCTAATCATTTTTGCAGCTCCAAAGGAGCTAGGTGTTTCAAGTCTTTTAGGAAATTCTGAAACGGTGAACCTTCGTCATCCCTCCCAAATAACTGAAACAAGAAGGTGCCCCACAAGAAGCATATGAAGTCCCTGGTTTTGTTTCACTTTGATGAGGAAGTAAGCCAACCCAGAAGTGATCATTTTCAGGGTTTTTTTTTTCTGTTTCCTTTGAAACAATCAACAACTACTCAGAAGTAGAAACATTTTGTCCCAATTCAACTAGGCAAAAGCAAGCTACTTTGCTAGTCTTGCGTTTCTCTGTCCTTTCCCCGCAATTCTCACAATGACGCAGTGTCTAGACTACTTGGAACAAGTGAAAAAGTCTGGAATTCATTCTGTGGCTTTGCAAGTGGCCATTCAGCACTTAACCACACCTTTACAGCAAAGCCCATGATCTGGAGGACAGAGAGAATTTTTCAAGTGGTTACAAGAGAAAGACATCCATAAATATATAAGCTAAAGCTGCTACTATATGGAAAAGATTATACGGATTCATTCACATTATCTGCCTTTTCACTTTAATATAATTCCTTTCCACAGCTCAATCAATAATATACCAAATAAATAATTTGTATTCATAAAAAAGTATGGCAGATACTTTGTAGCTTTCAGAAGACACCTATTAATAAATAGGGTTGGCAAGATGTCTCCATGTGTAAGGGTGCTTGCCGCTAAACCTGATGATCTGAGTTCAATCCCTGAGATCCACATGATAAGAGTAGAGAATAAACTCTGAACTCCTCATGCACTGTAGTTTGCGTGCACCACACGTGTGCCTGTGTGCATGCAAAACAAATAAAATGTGATTTAATAAAAAAAAAAAGCTAAAATAAATACCCTGAATCAGGCATGCCTATTCCTGGAAGTTGTCTTATTAAGTAACCTAGAGTATTGGCCAAGTCAGAAACGATAGAATTGGGCTCAGTGGCTAAAGTACCTCCAACAAGAATGAGGACCCTAGGCTTGATTTCCAACATCCAAATAAAAGCCAGGTGCGGTTTGCACACCTGTAAGCCCAGCCCTTGGTGGATGAAAGTAAACAGAGGCCCTGGAGACCGATGGTCAGCCAGTCTAGATGGTCACTAAGCTGTGGTTCAGTGAGAGACCCTTTCTCAAAAGATAAGGTGGAGAGAGATGATGGGAGAGCCGACCACTGCTTGCCAAAACTGGATTGTCGGGTCTGCATGCAATTTGTGTGTGCTTGTACAGAATTCCGGCTGGGTGCTGGGAGAGAAAAATTGAGAACTGAGTTTGCGGTCAGTGCCATAGCCATCTCCCCTGAGTGCTCTCTCCTAACTCAGCAAGGCTGTCACTTCTTCAAGCTTCACCCCAGAAAGTCTGTGGGAGGAGAGCCTTGCCTTCAAAGTTTATCCACAGATAATAGTCTTAAGCGTCTTAAATCCACACAGCACTGGCTTGCTTAACATAATCTGCCCTTAATTTTCAGAAGATCTGCCTGTTAAACTTTCTGTGACAAAAGAAAAGTAGCCAGAAAGATACTCCTGCTGAATACTCTGTGCCGCAAAGAGCTGAGCCTGGGCTACAGACATCTTTACCGTCCCTGTTTAGAACAGTGACATGACATTACATTACCCAGTGTAATAGGGTAGTCTAGCCTATAAGAAAATTAGAGGTTGTGCTTATGAAAATAGAAAGGCACCCAAAAGAGGCTGGGGAGATGGCTCAGCTGGAAATGGCTTGTGTTACAGGAACAAGGACCTGAGTCAAATCCCAGAACACACATAATAAAAGCCAGGTGTGATGATCCATTCTAATTCCAGCAGAGGAGAGTTGGGGACTAATGGATGTTTGAGCAAGTCAGCCTACCCTGCTTGGCAATTGCTAGATCACTGAGAGACACTGTCTCTCAAAATAGCATATAGTTCCTTAGGAATGATAATGGAGGCTGTCATTTGGCATCTACACTTGTGCAAATATGTGCACAAACACCTGTATACATACATACACGCAAATGTATGAAAAATCATAAAAAATGTGACAGGTGATCATGTTTTGGAGGTTTAAAAATTTATTCAATTGTGGTGTGTGTGTGTGAAAGAGAGAGAAAGAGAGTCAGAGAGACAGAGAGAGAGACAGAGGGAGAGAAACAGAGAGAACTAGAGAGAGAATGTGTGGGTTTGTGCACATGAGTGTAGTATCCACGGAGGACAGAAGAGGACAATAATCACCTGAAATTAGAATTATAGACAGTTGTGAACCCCCATGAGGGTGCTGGGAACCAACCCCCAGTCCCTGGAAGAGCAGCCAGTGCTCCTCACTTCTTGCTATAAAATGAGTGAACCAGTCTGCAAACTCAGACTTCTGAGGAGAATTTGAGTGTGAATCCCTCCATACACACATCACTTTTTTTTTTGCCATGTTCTAAACCCAACTAAGGAATGAAGACTTATTGATTCAGTTTTACAGAGGCAAAACACAGATGGGGCTTTGAATAATCCAATCATTTGAGGAAGCTTAGCTACAAATCACATAAAATGTTCTCCATTAACCAGACTGCTTGAGAATGCTTTAGCTTGGCAGGGAGGTCTAAACAATTTGTGGGATTCCCATATCAAAGTCAGACATGCTTCCTTATAGACACACAGAGGAATGTGAGTGCATCAAAGTGGTGTTCTGTCCCTGGGGACTAGTGACATCATCACCGTCTCCAAATGCCATGCATTTGCTATCAGATCCAGGTAAAAGTTCATAACTGCTAACGCTAGAGTATAGAATACCCCCGTTTTCCCCATCCCCGCCTCCCTCAGATCCACAGATGACGCTGATCCTCTTGCTAGACAATGAGAGGAATAGTGAAGTTTTCCCAAAGTCTGTGAGCGTGAACAACAACGCTGCTCTGCCCCAAAGTAAATCAGATACACATGACACAAACCTGCTATGGGACTTGAGATTCAGAGGACCAAAGGACATTCCCTGGAAATAAGGCCTAAGCAAAGAGAAGTAAACATTTTGAAATTGATGTCTTAATCAGCTATAAGTAGGCCTTTTAAAAGCATGAATCTTCAGCTCCTTTATATAAATTATTATATTCATTTTTTATTTGCCAAAGGAGGGGATGTATCGTATAACGTGGCTCAAATGCTCTGGAACCCAGGGTGTTTTTCTCTCCAAACAAATAGTGTTTCCGGAGCTGGAGTTACCGGTAGTTGTGGGCCATGCAATGTGTGGGCAGGGAATTAATCAAAGTCCCGGTCCTCTGAAAGAGCAGCAAGTGCCTTTAATCACTGCCATCTCTCCAGCACCTGTAGGGGAGTTTTCTTGACTAAGCACATACCTAGCCCAAGGGTGCTAAATGGGAAACTGTATTTGTCAAAATGTTACTCTAATATTCTATACTTATCTGAAAAATTGAAAGAAGTTTAATATCTGAATATTTACTGTCCACTCTAGGGTGCAAAATAATGAGAACGGACTGGAGAATTTGCTTTAAGGGTGGACAGACAAACCATGGAGCAGTGTGAAATTGAGATCTTGATAAGCGTGGAATGACTGAAGACCATGAAGCATGTTAATTTGTAATGAAATACAAGGGATTTGACATGGATACGTGTGTGTGTGTGTGTGTGTGTGTGTGTGTGTGTGTGTGTGGTGTGTGCAATTGCCAGTGTGCTGTAACTTGAAGGACTCAGAACACCTCTTCCACCACTGTGGGTCCTCATGATCCAATTCAGGTTGTCAGGCTTGGCAGCAAGCGCCTTTACTTTCCTACTGTGCCAGTTAGCTAGTCTTCCACATTTTTATCTTCTTGGATTATTTTATTTTGTGTGTATAAATATTTTGCCTACATGTATGTGTTGTGCAGTGGGCCTGTCTGGTGCCTGTGGAGGTCAGAAGAGGGCATATCCCTTGGAATTACAGATAGGGATAGTGGGAACTGAACCTAGGTTCTCTGCAAGAGTTGCTGGCAAGTGCTCGTATCTTCTGAGTCAGCTCTTCAGCTCTGGCCTCCCTAATTACTGAAATACTGAACCATGTCCCTCATTGAACCTGGGACTCACTGCCCAGCATGACTAGGTGACCAGCAAACTCCTGGGTTCATCCTGCCCCCTCTCCCCAGCATTCCCCAGCTGTGCACCCCTGCATTGTTCTTTTATATGGGTGCTGGGGCACTGAACTGGGGTCTTTATGTTTACTCAGGAAACACTTACTGACTGAGCTACCTCCCAGTGTCTCAACTTAGATGCTTTTATTCAGCCATTGAACGATCCTTTCCTGGGTCCTGGGCAGCAGGAAGAGTCAGAAACAAATAAAACATGGCTCCTGTCTTCAAACAGATGGCATTCTGACCATTTCGTGAGAGGTCTGACAGTCGCCTTAATAGCCCAAGGGTCTCTGGTGATGCGAAGTGCAAGTGCAGATGGCACTTAGCCTTTCAAACAGTTGCTCTGTCCAAATTACAAAATGGGTTTTTGTATGGCTGCGAGATGAGCTCAGTTATTTGTTTTCTGCGTGTACACCAAAGATAATGGTGTGGTTTGTTTGGCTTAGGGTTGTTTAATTAAGACAATTTTTATCAAGCATTTACAATACAACTGTGCTTAGTTTAGAATGAGCATGAGTTTATTTCAAAGTCACTTGATTGCTCCAATCACACGTATAAACATTAAACAACCCCAGCTGAAGGGCTGGACAGCCTTCATCCAGTGTGCACCTTTGCATTGGTGTGCATGTAACAGACAGTCTGGGCTTTACTATCTATCTGTGGCCTTACTATTTGACCGCAGCCATTTAAGAAGCATCCAGGACCAGAGTCTTTGGGTGTTTTATGAAATCTAGTCTTTGAACCTTTGAGAGAGAAAAAACCTTTCTTCAGTGGCCTGACTCTAGCCCTGCAGTTTGGGATGTGGATCAAGGTTGAGAAGCCAGCAAACAGAGTGCTCCATCCTTTAGTTCACGGAGAGAAGGGTTACAGAGAGACTACACATTACAAATGGGAATGCAGGCCATAGTTAATCCAAATATATGTGGGGTGTGTGTGTGTGTGTGTGTGTGTGATGTGTAGGGGTGCATGTGTGCGTCTGTGTATGTGTAGGGGTATTTGTGTGTAGGGGTCTCTGTGTGTGTGTCTGTGTGTCCACATCTTTTTTTCTGAAATTCTCCCCTTTCACTACAGAAAATACATCTGTTATCCACAATAATTTACAAATAGTAGATATTATAATTTACCCCAAAGAATTATTTTTTATCATTTTTAATTATGTGTTTGTGTGTAAGGGCTGAATGTGTGTGTGTGTGTACATATGTGCAAGTATCTGTGAAGGCCAGAAGAGGGCGTCAGTTCTCCTGGAGCTAGAGTTACAGGTGGTTGTGAGCTATGTGACATGGGTGCTAAAAACTGAACTTGGATTGTCTAGAGAGGAAAATACAGTCTTAAAAGCCAAGGTATCTCTGTAGCCCTCTGGACAGTTTTTTTTATAAGGTATTAGAAAGAAAATACTCATGGTGCCTTGAGGATGGGATGGGACATGGGGACAAAAGAGACCACAGCATTATCTGGAACAGTCCCCCCACCTTTGCCTGCTTTGGGGTGGAAGTCACAGCCTTGTATGTCTTAAACAATCACTCTACCACTGGGAGACATCCCCAGTCATGTATTTTATATTAACAGAGGTGATGGGAAAACAACATTGGCCCATTGATGTATTGCTGTGTAAATATTTATTACATTGTTCCTCGACATTTTAGTTAGAAATCATTGCTTCCAAATGACGATGATGATTCATTCATTCAACAAATGCCTGTCAGGAGCCTGCTGTGTGATGGGTTCTACCAACAAAATGGAGAAAAGAGCCGACACTTACAAAATTTGCACTCAGATGTGAAAGTGGAGGCAATCCAGCTCTTACATAGAGTGCCTAGAATGTATCTTGGGGGGGTGGGCTGAAATGGCCCGTGCTGATGTGGAAAAGATGAGCTCTTGCTGACATAGGATCAGTAGGCAGTATTCACTGTTGATAAGGCCTGGCATCATTGGTGAACGTGGAGTTTAACCAGTCATGCGCTCTCCTTTTGTCATCTCATGCAGCGTCCGACCTTTACTCTCCTGTTGCAACCCCAAGTTCACGTGCGTTTTTCTTTGATTCTCTCTAGTATATGACTGCTGCTCCTATGCAAGGGACCTACATGCCCCAGTACACGCCTGTGCCTCCGACAGCTGTTTCTATTGAAGTAAGTCTATCCTGTAACCCAACGAGGCTAGGAAAGCGAAATCTCAGCCACACGGGTCCCTATAACCCAAGGAATCCTCAGATAAAACCTTTATGCTATTGTGAAGCACTTTCCTGCAAGCTGAGCATACAGAAGTCTATACGTCAGCTCAATCAAACCTACAACTTGCTTTGCACCTGCGGTTAACCAGTCTTACACAGAGATACTAGGTGTGGTTTGCACACCTAGACAGCAGTCTAAAGGAGAAACCCTTTCCCATCAACTGCAGACCACAAACACGCATGAGCAGAGAGGAAGAACAGCTTATGCTCCTGAGAGGGGCCCCTGGACCAGCACCCTGGGATCTTTGTCTTAGTTCTTCCTTGTTGCTCTGATTTAAAAAAAAAAATTACACGGCAAAAGCAACCCAAGAAAGAACAGACCCATCCCAGCTCCCAGTCCATCATAAGGTGGGGAAGTCAGAGTCAGATGAAGCAGCTGCTCACAGAACAGCCACGGCAGGAATCAGAGAGCAATGAACCCACCTGGCTGCTCAACTCCCCTTCCTCCATGTATATGGTCCAGGCTCCCAGCCAGAGCATGGTGGCACCCACAGTTGGCATTCCCAACTCATTGATGCAATCAAGATGACCCTCACACCGATGCATCCTGGGCTGATCTCCCAAGTCTTCTGTCAAGCTGAGGACTAAAATCAATCATCCCTATATAACCTGGGAGTCTGTTAGAAAGGGAAGGTATCAGATACCACCATTGGTTCTGTTTCCTGAATTTAGTTAGGTGTTAATTTTAAGATGATCCCTGGAGAATCCAGATGTTCATGTAAATGAGACAGCACCTTGATTCTCAAACTCTTCTGCTCATTATAATTATTAGCAGATGGATGCTTTAAAAATATGGATTCCCAAATTTGATCATAAGAGATTCTTACTGATTTTTCTAGAATATGTATTAGGTTAGGCATATTTATACACTCTCAGATGTTGCCAGTAGGTATTAAGAATTAGGAACCAGCTTTTAATCTCAGCCTTTAATCTCAGCATTAAGGTGGCTGAGATCTCTGAGTTCAAGGCCAGTCTTATCCTCAGAGCAAGTTCCAGGACAGCTGGAGCTACAGAGAAATGAAACCCTGTCTCAGAAAAAAAAAATTAAGAACCACTGCTTCAATTGGGAGTGTAGTTCAGTCACACAGCACTTACCTAGTATATCTAAGATGATGCGTTCCATCCCCAGCTCCCTAGGGAAGAAATTAACCAAAGCCAAATTAACCAAAGCTCTCTGTTCTAACGAAGGAACTCAATATACTCTAGCTTCTGCTGTGGATGTCATGAAGGACACTGTCATCTTGTTCCTCACGGAAAGAAAGCTCCCTCTCTCTTTTCTCTGGGACAAATCCATCCTCCTCGGCTCTCATTTTACCAGATGGAGCTGACAAGCTACGGAGAAGAGAGGAAGGCACAGAGCCGCAGAGATGGTGCTAGGAGCTTAGACTGTATCCACCTCTAGTTACAGCCACAGTCCCTCTTCTCTGGATGCCCAACTGCTTTGCTGTCATCTGTGGGCTTTGCTTCTCATCAGCCAGAAACTGAAAAGCTAATCAGTATGCTGCCTTGAGTTCACCTTTCCTTCTGCATAACACAACCTGTAACTAGAGTGTTTGTATTTCTCCGCATGAAAATCCACCAGTAGTGAGGTCGATAGAGGTTTTTGGCAACTAAGTTGGAGCTCTGAAAATGTTTCCAGATTTATTTCTGGTGTGTAACAAATGCATGCTTGAATCCAGGTAAAGAAAAATCCCAGAGATTGGGAAGGCATTATTGTACAGGAATTGAGGCCATCACATCTTTATTGTTTTTAATTTCCTAGATGTGTAGGTCCAAAATAATGGTATATTAAATGGGTTTTAATTGGAGTTCAAGAATGTGGGCTAGATTACTCGGTTTTGCTCATATTTAGTGACTAAAGAGCAGCTATATCTCAAGAAAATTATCAATACATTATAAGCACTGTGAACATGAACCTCTATCATTTATTTGCATTTTGGTATGTGTGCACCAAAGGACTATGCTAATGAACGGGCTGGTGCCTTTAACTGGTGTGGAATAGCAGACACATTTAACAAAGTAGCTTATTGGAAAGACATTCTTCTTGGAGTTAGATCTGGAGCTGGAAAGGAAGAGCAAAGACTCTAACTACCTTCTACTTTTCCACCTCCAATCCACGCTTATGAAGAAAAGAATTTAGTCATGTTCATGCAAAAAGACCAGATGGACATTTGTTGGCATCCATCAATCAGTCACATGACCAATCTTGTTCGGGGG
This sequence comes from Ellobius talpinus, assembly GCA_001685095.1. Taxonomy (NCBI): domain Eukaryota; kingdom Metazoa; phylum Chordata; class Mammalia; order Rodentia; family Cricetidae; genus Ellobius; species Ellobius talpinus. Next base: position 25,936 of record LOJH01003374.1, on the reverse strand, counting down.
TTCTAAAGAGTACAAACCTAGCAGGTGTGTGATGGGACGCCACAGAACAAGAGTGTTTGGCATACAACCCACAGCAGGTATCCAAGATTAGGCTTGCTTTGAGCTACTGCTGCTACTGTTTCCTTTACCCCCTTCTCTTTCTTGCCTTCTCCTCGTCCCTTCTTCCTCTCCTTTTGCTGAAGCCTCTGACTGAATGTCTGTTATGTCTTAGAAAACAAAGCAAAACCAATGATTTTAAAGAAGAAAGAAACACTCCACAAGGGACCAGGTGAGGTTGCCCATGCCTTTGATCCCAACACTCCAGACACAGGCAGAGGCAGGTGGATCTCTGTGAGTTCCAAGCCAGCCTGGTCTAGATAGTAAGTTCCAGGCCAGCCAAGCATACACAGGGAGACACTGTCTGAAAGGAAACACAAACAACAACAACAGCATCAACAACAAAAATCTTACGCAAGAAACTAGAGAGATGGTTCCTTCTCCTCTTTCAGAGTACAGTAAGTTGATTCTCAGTCCCGTAGTCAAGAGGCTCATAGGCTCACAGACATCTTCAACTCAAGTTCCAAAGAATTTAACACCTTCTTCTGGCCTGTTTAATCTCTCTCTCTCTCTCTCACACACACACACACACATACACATACACACTGGTGTTTATGCACATAGTCATATGAACATCTACACATAAATAAAAAATATAATAAATCTTAAAAAACATGCTTAGATTTTTGTAAGAGACCTCTGACTTTGATTATAGATGGCTTTTTACTGAGGCCAGAGTCCTCTATACAACCACAGTTGAAATGGTTTTCTGACCATAAGAGCCTTCTAAGGACTTCTGATGTCAATGGCAAAGCTTCTTGGTGTTGCATCATCAATATCGTAGAGTGGACCGTTATGCAAGCATACCCTGATAGTTTCTTTTGCTCCAATGCTGTGGTTTCTTGTGGCTGAGAGGTCTCTCTTTTCAAGTCTAATATAAGGGTTTCTGTGCTGCATCTAGAGAGAGCCCTTTGCTAAAACAAATAAGGCCTGTGTGTACTGATTTGCCTCTTTAGGGTGTTGTTGCTGATACCTCTCCCCAGACGGTGGCCCCTTCATCCCAGGACAGCAGTGGTCAGCAGCAACAGTTAGCAGTGGACACACCCAATGAACACGCACCTGCATACTCTTTCCAACAATCCAAGTAAGTCCGTACTGTGCCGAGCTCCTTCCTCTAGAACAGAGATCTCCTTTTGGTTTCACAGAAACCACCATAAGCTTAGTGATAGGCATTTCTTGAACTCATGATCAAGAAATTTTCATGATCAAAGTGGGGGCTGCTTCCAATTGGCTTCAGGTGGTGCCTTTTCCAATCTTGGCTATACTTGGTCTTGTATGTGAGCACCTGGCCATCTGTGGCCCTCCGCTTTGGGATGGTGGAAGGGCTGACCATTTGCTTTTCATTTTATAACAGATTGATTTCCAGACACGTCAGAATTCTAAGGACAGCAGTCAAGCAAACCCAACAAAAGTGGGCACTTAGTTTTGTTTCTATGCATTGGCTGCGATCGTATTGGTTAATAAAAGTCACATGACCCAAAAGAGTTGATGAGGGTACTCACTTCGAGAAGGTCATTGTAGTCATTAAAAAAAAACTGTTACATATTCTTGAAAAAATTCCTAGCATTACCATCTGACACTACACAGTGACCTGACATTCTGTTCTTAATCTCTTAAACAATTACAGGCTGACCTTGAACACCCAGGTAAATGGTCGTGGAAAAGGAGAATATTGTTACATATATGATACAGAAATTAGGTCCTGCTCAGGAATTAAAGGGCAAAGGAGAATAATTAAGTCCTCAAGAAATTTTTTTATTACCCATAAAGCAAATTACATCTGGCTTTGTGTGGAGCAAATATGTAGATTAAATCCTGAGAGTCCTGCTTTGAACCCGGAGGGATTACCAGAGGGTAGTTATGTGTGAAAAAGGCTTTGTGTGGGAAGTGATCCACTTTCTGGATCATTACTGAACCTCTGATGGCGGAGATGATTCAGATGAACTTGTCTGTAGAGTTTTTCTCTCTGTCACCTTTTGGCATGTTAAAAAAAAGTCATTCTGTCAGTCCTAAAATCATGAAGAAGCAGAGCAAGTCAACTCAGCCTGTAGTCAACAGGTGAACATGTTAAGACAATGTGGTCTGTAGCCGCATAATAGAAGTTTATTCAGCCATGAATGGTGTCATTTCGAGAGAAATGGATTGCACTGGAGATCATATTAAGTAAAATAAGAGAGATTAAGCCAGACAATTACTCCCTCTTTGTTCTCACATGAAGAGTCTGGATTTAAATATGTACATCTATACATATCTGTGGATACATGCATGAACACTTGCAAGATAAAATAAAGAGACTTGATGTTATTTCTGTTCCAGTGTAGAGGGAAAAATATCTCTAAAATAATTTTGCTAGTCCTTGGTCTCTTCTCTGTCTACAATACCATAGATTTCACAAGCTAGAAAGCTTCTTCCTTCCCAGCATCACTGTGCTAATTAACAAGCCACTACTTCTCCAAGAAGCCCTTTGCTCAGGGTCATTGTGCTAGAGGAGATATGGAGATCTTTAAATCCTTGCTAATGGCTGGCATTTCTCATCAGATAGCAGCTGACCACCTATGTGAGGTTCAGATCAGGGCCAGTGAGTGCTCCTGAAAAACAGCTTGTTATGCCACACATACCTTTAACATCAAACTGTCTACACCTAAGACACACAGCCATTACAGGCCAAGGTCACAGGGGACATTGAGAAACATGATGATGGGCTCATGAATAAAAGGTCTGCTAAAACTATTTTCATAGCCCACATTTTCCTGTTTAGACTGAAACAAAGAATGACAAGGCGGCTCAGCGGTGAAGAACACTTGCTGCTCTGCTCGGGACCAGTATTTGGTTCAGAGAGTTCACAGGGTGGCTCACAACTGCCTGTAGCTCCAGCTCCCAGCAATCCAAGGTCCTCTTTGAATTCTGTGGGCCCCACAGAGACATATGCATGCACACACAGAGACACACACATATCTACATAGAACTTCTTGTGATACTGATTCCCTCACCCCATTGTTGATGCAGAGAGACTTTATGCTCTTATCAGAGAAGGAGATAATAACTAGTTTATTCTGGAAATTCTATGAGAATTCCAATCTCCACTGAATTATCACTTATTTCTTATGCTATATATACAATCTTAAAAATAACTAGAATCTGGATGCTTGAGAGGTGGTTCAGATGGTAAGGGCACTTACTCTCAAGCATGAGTTCTTGAGTTCCAATCCCCAGCACCCACATAAGAAGCTGAGTATAGACACAGTGCCTGTAACTGCAGCATTGACCGGGCAGAGACAGACAGATCTAAGACCTCACTAGCCAGCAAGCTTAGCAGAAGGTGAGCTTTAGGTTCAGTGTCTCAAGGCAATAGAGGAAGACATTCGGCTTCCATCTTTGGCTTCCATATGTGCACAACCGTATGTACACCCATACACCTATGTGTGTGTACCACACGCACGCATGCACGCACGCACGCGCACACACACATACACATACTGTAAACACAAAATTAAAAGATTTTTTTACATTTTTAATTAAGCTATGATCACATCATTTTCCTTTCCTCCTTCCATCCCATCTCATCCTCACCCATCTCAAACTGATAGCCTCCTCTTTGATTATTATTGGCTGTCCAGTAGAAAGTGGTCAGCTCTGAAACTACATATACACAAACAATAAAAATGGACTCAGCATGTGTTTATATGTTTGTCCGTGTGCATATGCATAGAACAATAATTATGAAATGACAATAATTTTTTAATTAACCAGATTCCATAAAGCATGTATGCAAGTCAAGTTACATTCTCAGATGCAGAGGCAGAAGTCTTTGCTTCAAATTCCACTTTAGCAACTTTCCAGATGCAGTGCAAGTCTTCAGGACCCCAGACTACCTATTGAGAGTTATCATGTGATCACCATTCTCCAGAAAGTGAAAATTAGGTCGCTGATGAAAGAAATCTGCCACCATCCACCAGAATTAGGGTTGGAAAGCCCCGTCATAGATCCAGGCAAAGGTCATTAGGATCAGTGCTTTCAATTGAGAGAAATACTGAACTGCACAATCCATCTGTCTGCCCTCCTGTGAGGGTCCTGTTGACAGATGACATCATGGCGGCAGTTTGTGGTACTTCTCACATGATGAGATGCAAGGTAAACGTCAGAGAGTAACGGGGTTCCTCTTTCGTAACAAAACGGTCAGTCAGCTCACAGGTCAGGCCTGGTGATGAATGCCTGCAATCTAAGGGATGGGAGCTTGAGGTTGCCATTGGCTACAAGAGGCCAGCATGAGGCCAGCATGGGCTGTATGAGGTCAATATCCAGAGCTGGAGAGATAGTTCAACAGTTAGGGACCCTTGCTGCTTTTGCTGAGGTTCTCAACATCTACACAGCTGCTCACAACCACTTTTTACCTCCACTTTCAGGGGATCTGTTGCCTTCTTCTGGCCTCTGCAGGTGCTGCATACATGTGGTACATTTTCATATATACAAGCAAAAAGTTACACACACACAAACAAAATAAGTATATCTTCAAAAATATCTAAGTCCAAATTCATAATACCATGGCAACTGCATCGATGCCTTATACACAGGACCACAATGATCTACTATGAGGTTCTCCCTCTCAAGGGTCCTGTCATCTCTTCTGCCCCCACTGAAGACCAAGTTACCAACCATGAAGTCTTAATAGACGCTCAAAGCAAACCATAGCAGAAGTGATGACTCACTGGGTACACTGCAAGTATATTTTGTATTATTTATTACTTGGCAATCATAGCTGTTCTTAGTTCATCAACCTTGATTTTTGATGAGTGAACTCTTGCTTGAGTGTGTATTTATATGAAAGTCACAGAATTTGACAGCTTTATAGCTAATACACCCATTCCATTGCTTTGTTGAGTATGACGTCGTAGAAAAGCCTGGGCTCTTCTGAGGAGATGTCCATGGAAACCACAGAAGATAGACCTGAATGTAATGACTGCTCCTATCTGTTTGTCTTTGCAGACCATAGACAGAAGTGAGGCTGTCCGTCTGAACCTTTACCTTCGATGAAGAAACTTCACCGAGCAAGAAGTTAGTTGGCCTCCAGTTTGCACAGGCGCCAAGAGAAAGCTTTCTTCCTTTATTTTTATTTTTTTTAATTTTATACTTTACTCAAAGAAAACAAAGTTTTTATGTGCTGTGCAAATGGTTCCTTCGTGTGGTCTGACAGTTATTCTTGTTATCCTTTTTTTTAAGGGAAAACAAATCCCAGAAAAGGGGTGGGGGGATAAACATCAAAGTTGATGTTTTCTGCGGAAGAACATTTGAATTCAGAATTTACCTGAAGGTGTAAGTAGATTTCTTTCTTTCTTTTTGTAGCAGAAAACCCAATGTCAAGAGGTGGGCAACCACAACTATAAGAAAATCATTCTCTTCAGTAATTAAGCTATTTTTCCCTTTCTTTTTCCTTTCTTGATTGAACCTACTGGGTTGTTGTTTTTATATATATATATATTTTATGTTTTCTTAGAAATATTTGGTAAGGTTTATCTTGAATCTTAATTGCCTTAATTTTAAGGACGTGAAAGGCTCGCAAGGCATGCTGTCAACGTCTTGTTTAAAAAAATCAAGAAAGAATTGAAGTATTGTGCCAGCTTTCACTGGCAAAGAAGATGGAGACTGATATTTTAGGGTGGGAAAAAAACTGTACAGTTTAAAAGAAAATGTTTTTTTCTTCATTTGAAGAAAATTTGTTGTTAAAAGAAACCACGGCAACTGCAAGAATTGGAAAATGCTGGAACTTCTCATGAACTTTGACACAATCATTCTAAAAGGCTAAGAGACATTTTGTGGTAAAGATATTCACATTGGTTTAAAAACAACTGCATTAGAAATAATGCGTGTTTGGGGGGCAGAATGCAAATTTTTTTTTAATTTACAGAGTGTGGTTGCTAGCGAAAGCGTTAGTGCTTTTTATCTGCAGTTTTTTCTATGAGCTTTGTCAGATTTTAGTCAGCTTTGCTTGTCCCATTGCAAAACCTAGCGTAAGAGCACTGAAAACAAAACTTAAGTAGATAGAAGCTTATGCTCAAAAAGCGCAAAAAAATAAAAATAAAAACACACACACAAAAAAACAAAACAAAAACAAAAAAGCAATAGATAGAGAAATTGTTGACAATTTCTGTAGTCTTTCTTAGTTGTGGTCAATTGCAGCCTATGGATGGCCTATTTTATACCAAAGATGAAGTGAGAGTCTGTTACAGTCGTGACGGTAGACACTGCTTTTTTTCTTTAAAGTTTTGTTTGACCTACATGGCGGGACCAGTTCTAACTTCATTTCAACTACCTTCTACTAGCGTTTTACATACTGCAAAAAGAATTGTTTTTCTAGAGATGTGTATTTGTTGATAGTCCAAGTTTGTACCTCCTGTGCTCAGCAGTTCAAGCATGAAGAATTTGGGAACCGACGGATTGGTGAAAGCAGGTACCTTTCAGTCCTGTGAGCTTTCCTAGCTCCTGGCTGCCACTCTCCAGCAGTAGGTAGATGCCACTGATACACCAGGTCGTCGCTCAAGAGGTTGCAACGTCTTCATGTGAACTGCAGACTAAGGATGCTTCCTGAACACGCTCTGAAAGACAGACATCTGAAAGACCGCTTGTCAGAAAGACTCAGTGATGTTCTGTGCAGTGGGGCCTGTTCCCCTGAAAAGGACTCATGTATTGGTAACTATCATCTTCCTTCCAAACACCAACATGAACAGATACTGTCTTCTCGCTTCATTCTGTTGCTGGCCCGTCTGGAACAGACACCTTGATTCTCTACTTGGGAAGGGGACGTTTTCCTTTCACCTCTTCCCATTGTGTTCTCATATCGTGATATTGACAGGAGAGGCAACACAGACCTAAAATTTCGGTTTAATTCTCTGAGAAAAGTGGGGCCATTAAGATTGAAGATTCCTTTTAGTGCAGTTGAGGCAAGTTCTTCACATGCTAGTTGACAATCAATAAATGGTATGCTTTTTACCAACGAGGATTGAAAGAATTAGGGTTGATCCAGCACTAAAACCAAAGGAGACATTTGCACTTAGAATAATGCAAAACTTGGCTTAAAATGACCTAAATTGACTTAGCAAGAAATCCTAACAGTTCTGACGCATTGTACCCGAGATCCACTTACAGAGTTTTGCTTGAAGATAGAGATAGTGGCATGGAACTCTTTTCACGGAACCATTCCGAAGAATTACTTTTGAATGAAACGTTTGAATCAAATAGGCAGAGCTCCTTCTTCAGGGTTTGTCTGTCAGAGCGCGTAGGAAAGACAGACAGAAGCACCAGGGAGGAAAAGAGAGTAGGCTCTCTAAAACAAAGCAAGTTTTAAGGCAAACCACAGTCCCACAGCTAAGGAGTCTGGCCCAAACCCAAGATCCACTGTCTCACTAGAACCCAGTTCTCTTCTTTGCCACCCTGGGATTGGAGTGCTCAAGTCCAGAGAGTGACTTTGTATGTTGGCCACCAAACTAATCACAGAACCATATCCAAGGATATGGCTCCACACTGCAGTGAAATTCTGTGCTTCATCTTCATCCAAATCGTTGTCTGTGCTCTAGAGGGCACCTGAGTTTTCTACATCCTTCAGCAGCACCTGTTGCAAGGGTGGACTTGAATTTTGTCTTTGGGAAACAAACCTTCAAGTTCCTGGGGCTTTCAGAAAACTCACGTGAGACTCAGTTTCTCTTTCTCGTTCACCCTCTCTCCGTTCTCTTTGTTTGAGTAAGGATTATCCTGGGCATCGTTCATTTGAGTATGAAACCAACATACTTTCTTGTCTTTTCTGTCAAAGTACCAAATACATGTATTCTTGTGATACAGAGAGTCTCATTTGCATAACTAAGAATGAGGCTGTGCGGTAGCTACCATGTGGCTGTGGAAGGTGCCTAGGTTAACTTCACGCTCGTACGTATACATTCTGAAACATTTCTTTCAGCTCTGAAATTTGCATAATCTCTCTTCTTTTAAGCCATCTCAGGCCAAAGGAAATCACTATGTCATTTTATGTGTTTGTGTGTGTTTTATGTTTGGGCTGTTTCTAGAGTGCCCTTCCATAAAATCTTTTAAGAAGAAAAAGATTTGCGTATTCGAATTGGCTCCCTCTTTTCCTGTCCTTTTTACCTAAGACTGTTTTCGATAGTCCAGTGTAGGAGGAAAAGAAAGGGCAACAGCAGATAACAGTACAATATTTTAATAAAAATAAGACTCCCGCCCCCCCCAAAACCCACATGTGTGATGTGTGCAGCGCAGACGCCACAATCAACAGTGTGCATGGCAGTCCCCTTTCTTTGACTTAGGACTACAGTCATTTTTTAAATTGAAGTAAAATTCAAATTCTTCAGATTGTCAAGATGTTTGATTATTTTTTTCCTTCCTTTATCACATCTTGGATGACAAATTAGGAAAACAACTAAAGACGTGATGCAAACAAGATAAACACCTTGTCATCTAAACGCTGTGAGTGTGTCAGGAAAGTGGGCTTCTTTGCATAATGAGAAGATATTAGGGGAAGCAGAGTGCATGGTGGTTGCTAACTGTGTCTCCTAAATGACCCAGGACACAGCCTGTATGAGCTAATGGTAATATCAGTAGGTGCTGAAGATAAAAAAATGTGCTTAGTTTTTGTTCGTTTTTTTTTAAAACAAACCCTTTGTTTAATGATTAGAATATCTATGAAAAATTCACACCTCTTTTTTTATATTGACTTTAAAGATCCCCCTTATTGAAGAGTGGAATTTAATTTCATCAAGATCCTTGCATCTTCTTGGCGAGTGAGATGTTTCGATGGGGCATCTACAGAGACTATGATGCTAATAGGCTGCAAATACTTTTGACAATCCAGTCTCGTTCCCATGAACGTGCAATCAAGTGCAGACAAGCTGAAAATGACGAGTGCATCTTAAGTGGGCTTCGGGGGAAATGCACAGTTTCAGACTAGTGGGACAACAGAATTGGAAGTCATTTCTAATGGCATTTGGCACGGGAAGCAATCACACGCTAGGATATTGTATAATCATGTCACAGAACCATGATCTCTTTTATTTTGAGCACACTATGGAGTAAAGAATAAGATCTCTTTTCTCTTTGCCATTGGGAATGGTATGCTAAACTGTTTTGTTTTTTTTTTTTTGAGCCCATTGGCCTTGGCAGTTTCTCTTGAACCCCAGGGATGACAGAATTGGCAGTCTCTTTGATTCCATTTCCTCTTGTGAAGGCATAGTGGGCTTTCATTCATGAATCAACTCATCTTACAGTTGTGATGAGGCAATGCGAGTTGAGTCTAACGTGAGATTAATATTTCTCACCCATACAAAATTGGACCCTTCAACCAAATGCTGGCTGTTCTGGATGTCCTTTGTGGTTACCTAGAGTAAGCTAAACAATAAGCCCCAGGTTGCCCCATGATTTGAGAAGGCTGGGCTCAGTGCTTTTTTTACAGGTTTCTATTGTCTTTGGTCTAATACGCCAACTGGAAACATGCAGACACAGTTGCTACCACAGAAAGGGTTGGATGTCTTCTAAGCAGTAACAGCATGCTATGCTGGGCAGGGAAACAATGTGCAGAGGGATCCATTTCACTGGTGAAGTCTCTGAGCTGAACAGGGACAAGGTGGGGATTCGGGGAACTTGGGGATTCGGGGAAAATCGTGAGGCCACTGAGTCACCTGGGAGATTTTCTTAACACTGCTATGTTTTCTGAGTTTCAAAGAGACAAACCATCACTGTCAGTATCCAAAGAGCTGCCTGACTAATCTGAGAGTGTGTTGTCCTTTCTTCTTGATGGCTATCCCTGTTAATCTGAGCATTTCACCCCAAGAATGGACAGAAGAAAGCACTGAAAACAACAGCTCATTCCAGTCTATCTTGATTCCCAAGTATTGATTTATCAAGGAAGTTTTAATCATTGATGAAATCAATGTCCACACATTATACACAATGAATTTCAACTGTCCATAATGTCCTTCTCCTAATCACCACACATAATCAAGAGTTGGCTGCATTCTTGAAAAAATACAAATGGAAAAATTATAACAACAAACTTGATTCCCCTACCGGAAAACTACTTTGGTTTCTTTCTCTTTACTGAAACGCAACACAAGGAAAGAAGATCCACACCACTTCCATCAGGAGAAACTAATAGTTGCTTTTGGTTAAATGTACAATTTGTATCCCCTTTGAACACTTTTGACCACAAAATCATTTTTATTTTTGTTGTCCCTGTTTGAATCTGTGTTGCTGTGTTAAGATTGAAAGTCATTCATTATCCAGCGCATAATTTCAGGGCCATTGTGTGTGTAAGCACAAAGTGTTAACAGTGTCACACTTTGGACTTTCAAACCTCTGGTCCAACATTATTAATAAAGTGGCTGTCTCTTCCTCCCCGAAGGTGTTATGTCCTCACATGTAAAAAGGATTAAGCTATTCCATCCCTGTTAGGAACAGTAAAATTATTTCAAAGATACATTGGGTATCTGAAATGACTTGGTTGTCCATTCTGGAAGCAAACATCACCTTTTACTTAAGAAGATCATTGGAATCTTAATTCTTAAGCTCTGGGTGAAAATACTTCAGTTTCAAAGAAAACTATGACCTGGATTCTCCTTTCAAAGCCTAGTTTTAGTTCGTCTTCAACTCCATGGACCCTTCTGAAACACCATTTTGAGATTTCTATTTCAGGGCATCTTTGTATGGCTGTCTCTGTCATGTTTGTAATCCTATGGCGTTTCTGGTTTTATCTTTACGTTCTTTCATGTGTATCATGGTCAAGTTAGACACCGTTTCCCCTGTTCCCTGGGCTCTCTGTAGATCAGTGGATATTAGGTTTCAATTTCTGTTTTCTTTGATGAAGCTTTCAATAAAAAATGAAAATAAAATCAAGGAAGCAGGGCTGCGGTGTTTGATTGCACTTTTCCAGAAACTTGTTATGGGAAGGTGTGGGGAGGGGTAGCTGGGGCTGGGTCTTATCCAGTTTGTTAAACTGTCATCTCTTTTGGAATCAATAGAAGATAAGATCACTCAGGGTTGGAGAGATTTCTCAGTAGTTGGGTCCTATTCTTTGTAGAGGACCCAAGTTTGGGTCTTAGCACCTATACCTGCTGGTTCACAACTACCTGTGACTCTAGATTGCAGGGGTCCAACACATACACACACACACACACACACACAGAGAGAGAGAGAGAGAGAGAGAGAGTTAAAGATAAAAACAGAAATCTTATATTAAAAGAAAAGTTATTCTAAGCAAGAAGGTGTGGGAATGGAGGAAGTGCCCATTCATATCTATGTCTGGAAGCCTGAGAGAGCTACCATGGGGGGCCTTTAGGGAATGCACAACCTTCTAGTGAGGTCTTTCCATGGCCTTCCAACAATTCTTACATACAAAAAAGGGTTCAGCAACTACCCATCCCGCATTCCCAAATATGCCCAACATCCACCAACCGTGTGGTGCTTTCTGCAGCAGTGATTTGTGTCCCTGCAAGATTCAGATGATCTGAGGTCTGCAGTGCACATTCCTTTAGCTGTGGGTGATTATGGTAAGCAAGTAAGTGGAATTTTCATTTCTTTCTGGTTCAGAATTGCGCAGCTCTCCTGATCTTACACTCAAGGACTAAGAAATATTCCATCCTGTGTATTTGCTGTGTGAACCAAAAAAATATTATGATGTGGAAGATGAGAAAAAATATCGGATGGAGGAAGTGCATTGCAATTTGTTAAAGAGAGGAAATTGGTAATATTTAAGACAGATGGCTCAGCAGCGGTTAAGAGCACTGCCAAAAGGTCCTGAGTTCAATTTCCCAGCAACCACATAGTGGCTCAAAACCATTTGTAATGAGATCTGGTGCCCTCTTGAGGAAGAGACCTGGTCAGTCGTCCTGATCAACTTAGACTATGACATTCAATATGAAAAAGTTCAGCAGAACTGCCATATATGGACTGCCTGTGTGTGCTTCAGCATTGCCAGGGCATAAATTTCATTTTCATTTCTTCTAAGGAGAGAGAGAGAGAGACAGAGAGAGAGAGACAGACAGACAGAGAGAGAGAGGCATGCATATTCATGAACAAAGCGTGAATGGATAGAAAGCCCCAGGGAACCCTATGTATGTATGATATGCTAAATACACATGCAAAATAGAGGTTGTGGACATTCATGATGCCTGGCTGGTTCCTCCATTGGTGACATTCATTATCCACTCATAACAGCCCTACAGGCCTTGGGTAAGTTTCTTCTCCTGCCTCTGCTGCTGTCCACAAGAAGAAGCCTCTTTTGTCGATTCTTCTGTTGCCCTCTGAGTTCAAATCTGAGTTGTGTGTCAGTCAGAATCAGTGGGCATGCAGTTGTGAGTGAAGGAGGATATAAGACCATCATAGAACCTTCAACCCTCATGGTCCTTCCATTCTTCTTATATTTTATCTTCAATGTGTTGGTCTGTCTCATGCATTTTCCCTTGCTTCTTGCCCTGCATTTAAGCCTTGTGGTTGGAGCCTGTGTGTTCCAGACTTACAGACAGAGTCTCTCTGGAGTCAAGATAATTCCACAGATGTCAACTTCACAAGTTAGAATCCAGGTAACTAAGGAAGGATGTAGAGACAGGTAAGTGATGGCCTTACTCTAAGAGCATGTTGTATGCATTCCCTTTAGGTGTTTGGACAGGACTGACTGAAAAGAAAGCTGGAAGAAGAGATTAGAGAGCAGAAAATCGGAGGAGCATGAACACAGCTTCACTCGGTATCATATGCTATTTAGGCACTATGTCTCACACTAGGGAACATAAGGAATATATTGTTCATAGATCTGGGGTAGAGGAAGCTCAAGATCCCTGTGTCTAGTGAGGGCTTGTCTCTGCAGAGCTTGCGTTATATATGAGCTTGTATGCTGGAAGTGACAACCAGACTTGCAGGTTTCTTTAGTAAAGACACCAGTCCCACTCATAAGGGGCTCCATGGATGAGTTTCTCATCTCCAAAGTCCCATCTCTTTACACCATCACATTGGGATTTCAAAAATCCACAATTTTTAAAGGTTTATCTTTTAATCACACATGTATGCATGCCAGTGTGTAGGGTTGTGCCCATGAATAGTGCCCACAGAGGCCAGAGAGGGTGTCAGGTCCTGTGGAGCTGGTGTTGCAGGCAATTGTGAGCCACCTGGTATGAGTGCTGGAAACCAAACTCCCATCCTCTGCAGTAGCAATATTTGTGCTTAGTAACTGCTCATCTTCTCAACCCCTGGAAATCAACATTGTGAAGGGACACAACCATTCAGACTTTACCACTCACCTTCTATTGCAGTTGGCTGAAAATAGTGACATTTTATTTCTTATTTATATAAAGCATATAAGAAAATAATGTACCACCTCCACAGTCCATACACACAAAACTTTTGCTGTAAATTGAAGGGCATTGAAACTTCAGAAACGCTTTACTAGGCTTCTAGAGACAAATCCTTGAACCTCAAGATGTGAGGATGAGAAAGAAGTTTCAAGAATGAACAAATACACTACATGTGGTATGCTGTCACCCTAGTACATAGAATAATCATAATTTTATGAACCAAGTTCTATATTTTTTTTAGTGTTTTGTAATTTACATTCTCCAACATGGACTGTCTGTCAGCCATGAACAGTTCTGATAAGGAATATGTCCCAAGATGGTGTTTTAAAAACGATTCATTTTATTTTTACTTATGTGTAGATGTGTCTATGTATATACGAACATGCATGCAGGTGATCATGGAGACTCATGGAGCTGGAAATGTAGGTGGTTGTAGCTGCTCAACATAGGTACTAAGAATTGGACTTTGGTCCTTTAATTGCTGAGCCATCTCCCCATCTCCTCCGAACAACTTTTATTTTAAGAATTGTTGACATGGATAATGAGTGATTGTTTTTAACACTGGATGGAATATCATGCATTTCAAACTGAACCTTGGTTTATTTTTCACTTTCTGTAGTTACAAAAGAATATTTATAGTAGCAATGGTTATTGTATCGCTGCTGATCTTCTTGTATTCATGCAAGGTAGCATGTTGGCCATGATGTAAACATGGTATTGCTGGGGCTCTAGAAGATTACATGACTTGAGAAAGTGATCATGGTGCAGACAGAGTCTAAATGCAGCATAAACGAGACCCCAGAATTACAGATTTCCTTCTATATAGTTCTAGAACAATGATAGGACTTGAAGAGATCACACGAGAGCTATCTAGAAAGCTAGACGAATCTTCTGGGGTATTTCACCTCATTTGCGTTTTCCTACTGTTGAATGTGTTACCTCCTCAGAAGTGAAACAGCCAAGCAATGTAAAGCGAGAAAGAAACACCAAAGACAATTTCAGGGAAGAATGGGGTGGTTATTTTTCACTTGTGATTCCTCTAGTGCTTCAATTCTGCAACCATCCTGACATATGGAGACGCCAAGCTGCCTGTGGGAACATTCTTCATGATCCTTAAATGTCTCAGGATTCAAGTGATCTCATTGGTGTTTTGGAGAACCTTCTTAGACAGTAGTTTTAAAGCCAGTGGAATACATGGGGTCAAAGTAAAGAATTCATATTGACGAAACTTATCAAGAAGTTTAATGTTTTTGGGGTAATAATACGTGTTTCTCTTGGGGGTCGGTGTTGATATATGGTTTACTTTCTTGATGCTTGGACCCAGGGACCTGGCAAAGGACTGTAGGGCAGGAAGGGCATATTTTGGCTCACTGTGTAAGGATGTGGTCCATCATGGATGGGAAGGCGTGGCAGTAGGAGCCTGAGGCAGCTGTCCCACTACATCTACAGGAAGCAGAGCCATGAATTCTGGTACTCAGCTCACTTTTTTTCCTTTTTATTCTGTGTAGGACCCCAACTATGGAATGTTTCTCTCACACTGAGAGCCGTTCTTCCTACCTCAGCTGTCAAACCCACGTGACAAACATGTCTAGTAGTTTGTCTCTATGGCAACTTAATATCTTGTCAAGTTAACAAGAATAGCCATCTTTGTAGCCCAAGCTCACAATCCTACTGCCTCAGTCTCCTGAGTTCTGGGATTAGAGGCTTAGGCCACTGTCGGGGAGCAGCCTTGATAAAAAATACCTCTTGCCAGGGTAGGAACGCGGGGATCAGAAAAATAGTAAAGAGTTCAAAGACGTGAGTAAAATAATAAGAAAACACAGGAGGGCGTTCCAGTGAGTACTGAAATTGCCCGGGGTTCTGTACACTTTTATACAAAAGGGGGAAGAAAGCAACAAGAGACTTCTTTAACATAATACAAAGGACAAGGGAACAGTTAATTGTTTTAACACATTAGCATTCTGTTGTTAAGGCAGTGAAGCCACCCTAGACCAAGTATCCTGAAGGCAGCCACTCCCCAGGTTAAGCCTCCTCTTACCAAAGAAGGAGCAGAAATATATTTGCATATCTGGACCATCTGTCAGGGTGGAGTGGATCTAAGCCATCTTAATGTCAAGAGAACCAAGTAATCCCATCCTGGGTCTGGATGTGTAGTCACACCTGGCCACAATTTTGAGCAACCTCAGATTCTCTGACCTTCAGACAAGGCGGAAATAGGCTCACAGTTTTGCGCCTCCACAAGCCACTACCTTTGGCTTATAAGAGCTTCTTCATTGATACCACAAATGAGATTTAATGAATTTTTGGAATTTTAAACTGAATGTCCTAACTACAAAGCTTTATAAATTGTAGGGTCTATTGGTGATAGTGATACTATACCGTTCTGTTTTGGTTATTTCTTATAACCAAAACTAAAGGAAATACTACCACGTGTTTACAGGGAGCCTGACCGCGAACCTGAGCCTTCCACACCAGTCAGTCCCATGATTTCCAGCAGCCTTCCTTCAGTCAATATCCTGAGAACCCCCCTCTGGGGCAAAGTCATTAGACCAAACCACAACTGAATTTTCAATTAAACCCATCTATTTGCTAAATTGTTTGCCCACATCTCCAGTCCTTATTTATTTGACCATAAATAATTGGTTGCAAACAAAAGGAAAGAAAAATAGGTCATTAAGATGTTTTCAGCGAGAGGTTTCTTTTTTGACCCTTGTAGCCACGTAACTAGTGGATGGTAATGGCTGTCCTTCTGGCATCTCTGTCAATCAATTTGCTTTCTGTAGAGCAGCTAAGTTGTAATGAAAAGTTTACTTTTTGACTCGTGATCCTGGAAACAAAGTTTTGAGGGGTGGAGTCTGCTGATAGTCTTTCTGCTGGCAGAGTCCCAATCAAGCACAGGGCATGTGCCCCATGGCGAGAGCCGGGGCATGAAGCATGTGGATCTCGTCTGATCTCACTGCCAGGGTTGAACTGGGGAGATTTGAATGCACTGATCTAATCTAACCATGTCTAAAAGCTCTGCCTCTGATCACTCACAGTAGCATGAGGCTTCTTCACTTAAGTCCCACTATAGGGGCTTAATTCAACTTGTAATATTCTGGAGGGAAAGTTCGGACTAGACCCAAACCATGGCAATCATTTTGTGGCTATTATTTCAGGTAATGAGTAGGAAGCTGGGTTATTTTTTGGTTTTCTGGGTTTGTTTATTTGTTTATGTGTGGATATTCCCTAGACTTTTGCAAAATGCTAATTTCCATGTGTTGGCTCTTTTGTGGGTTTTGTTTGTTGTGTTTGTCTTTGTTTTCAGAGACAGGGTCTCACTGTGGAACCCAGGCTGGCCTTGAACTCTCAGGAGACATTCCATTTCTGTCTTCCAAATGCTGGGATTCCAGGCTTGATCCAACACATCTGCTTTCAAGAATTATGAAGGCCTGTTATGACATGTTAACCCCAAGCAGGGTCCCTATTGTTGTGCCAGACTCTCTGAGGCACTAGCCAAGGAACCCATGCACTTCAGACACCACAAGTCAAAACAAACTGAAGAGACAAATAATCACACTGACAAACACCTGCTCCGATCAGGAGAAAGAAGCCGTTGCAGTTAATAAGATCCTTAAAACATCTAATAGTTGGAAGTAAAGCCTTATTCTGTATTTGTATTTGCATTCATATTCATAACCATATTCCTTATTCTTTGTTCTCTACGTGGCCTTATTCCTCTTCTTTGGAAGATTTCTGTTGGGTCTGATGCTATATCCTCCTCCCCAGGATCCTTCTTGAATTAAATTTAGGTCAGCAGTAGGTTGGTCCACCGAGGAGAGTGTTGAGTGTAGGACCCTGTGAGCATCCTGAAGCAGGACTCCATGAGACCTGAAGCAGGTCTGAGAAGCTCTTTGCCAAACTGCGCTTCTCCTGTAGTTGGGTTCATGCATCTGCCATCTGGCATCTTTTTAAAAGCAACAGTTATCCGTGTATGCCAAAGCAAAGAATTGGTGGGGTAGCTGCAATAAGGAATTGCACTTCCCAGGCTTGAAGATGCACGTGGGTCATAATGGGAGCTTGAATGTGCACACCAGGCATCTAAGAGAGTATAGAATTGCATATTGTAATTATTTAAGTCTGGATGAGAGCAGGTGGGCCTGGGATTCTGTCTCCAGTACTGCCAGATTCAAGAGTATACTTCAAGTTACAAGGATCAAAGAAGAGCTTCAAAATAATTGTAATTTTAAGTTTTATATCATTTTCTCTGTACACAAACTTGTTCAAATGATTACAATCAATTTATTCAAATGAAATAAGCATATGCTCATGTACAAAACTCTTCAGCTTTTAAAGTGCTTTTATAAATTCTTTTAAGTTTTCTTACATATACACAATGTGTTTTTTATCATATCTACCTCCTTCAAACATGTCCTCTTTTCTTTTTTTAAAGATTCATTTATTTTACAAATGAGTCATTTGCCTGCACGCATGCCTGGTGTCCGCAGAGGCCAGAAGAGGGCATCTGATCCTTTGGACCTGGAGACACAGATACAGATGGTTGTGAGCCACCACGTGTGTGTTCTGGAAAGCAAACCTGGGTCCTCTGCAATAGTAGCCAGTTCTCCTCCCTGCTGAACTATCTGTCCAACACATTGCCCTCTTAAAAAAAAAACCTAATCCACTGAGTCCAGTTAGTGATATGCCCACAAGTACATGGCTATCCACGGGAGCATGGCCAATGTACCAGGGGTCACACACTTAAAGGAAACTGACCCTCCCTGAAGAGCTACCGGTTTCCAGTAGCTCTTAGCTAGAGGTAAGGGCTACGTGCTTCTCCCCACATCCAGGCTGGAGCTCTGACTGGACATCAAGCGGTTTTGTGCAGGGTCCCCGCCCCAGCTGTTGTGATCTCATATTTGTTATGACCTTGTCTTGTCTAGACAGATTTCATAGCAATCTTCAATCTTCCCATCCTCTAGCACCTCTATTCTTTCCTCCCCCAGCTTCCACTGTGCACTAGAAACATCAGGATTGGTGATGTGAGAACTAGCCCATTAAGACAGATATGAATTAATAAGAAATTGACAAAAATTCTGGTATGCTTACTGAATATTAAATTTTTTCATTTGAATTTATACTTCTAAATTTGCTTGGCTGAGGCTTTTAGACACTGAGCTTGTGTTACTGATACCAGATCAGACAATTTGAACATGAAGAGTGAGTAGTAGATACATGTGTGTGCATATGTGCATGTGCATCCACACACATACAGAGAGGGAGAGAGAGAGAAGCTAAATTTATTTGGTCATAGTATCATTCCCAAATGTGTGTGAAGAAGCCCTCCTGGACCTCCCCATCAGGGCCCCCGTTTCACTAATTTCCCAGCTCTCTGCCAGAAGGAAACAGCAGTGCCGTGCAATTAGGGAGATCCATGATTTACACATGATTTAACAAGCAAGGAAATGCAACGCACAGAGGGGAAGGGAGACTGTGGCCAGCTAATAAGTGTCTCTACTTATTAAAGCTAAATAATCAACCTACAAAACAGATCTCAACCCTTTCCAAACAGCGCCAGGCAATTACATCTGGCATCAGTTCCACGGGGAATATGCAGAGAAGCTGAAAGAACTGAATGGTGGGAAGAAGAGAGCCCAAGACAGCAGTCAGACATTTCTCTGATACATCCCAAATGAGTGGAAGGATAATGGTGAAGAAAAAGGAGCCTCCAGAGCCATGGGAAAAGGGAGAAAAGTGAAATGTGCCTTTTAAACTCAGCCTTCAAGCCAGAAGATGATGGGGGGAATTTAAATTTCAAAGCCAGGCACAAAGACGTGGTGAACAACCTTGATGGAAAAGTTCCTAGCAAGAGTCGGAGACTTTAATGCCCCAAATCAAAAGAGAAACAGGCCAGCAGCCCCTTGAAGAATTCATCCCTCTTCTGGTGGGAACTTTGTCAAATGCCAGTTCTTTTGCTAGAAATGATGAAATAAATATTTCTGCCTTTGAGAAGTTTCAGGGGGAAAAGTAAACTATACACACATGTGTGCGCGCATGAGCACACGCATGCACGCATGCACGCATGCACGCACACACACACAGCAGTCCTTGAAAGTCTATTAAACACTGGGGGCCATTTCTTCATCGACAATTTCAGTATCAAATCCCAGCTCCCAGCTCCTCCACTCATTAAGAAGCAACTGACCTTGAAGAGAGACTTCATCTCTTTGAAACTCTGATGATTTATGCTTAAACTCTAAGCAATAGTCTGCAGTAGGAGGGTGCCTGGCTCCTAAACAGGTTTCACTGGATTTTCTCTGCTTCTCATCTGAATGAAAGTATACAAAGAGGGTGGGGATTGAGGCTGAAAGAGACACCAACCTGGGTAACCCCAAGGCTCTAACTCCTTCCCTCATTAGTTCCAGGTCTCCTTTGTTTTTTCCTCTCCACCCACCCTCTTCTTGCTTTCAACATCATGGATAAAATAAAATCCCCATGATGAATAGAGTCCTTGTGTTTAGAGAGATTATACGCAGGCAGATTTGTGGTTGGCTTCCTTGCCGTACAATAAGCTCTACAGCAAGGTGAGCCAAGTGGCAAGGAAATGCAGGGATAACCCTCCTGCCTGTGAGCAGAGGCAGAGATACGCCAGCTGCAGGGCTGGTGACTGCGGCTTCATAGACGTGACAACATTCAAGTCAAGTGTAGGCCTCCACCAGGATCTGGTTTTCATTGACAGATCCCCACTTTCTGTCTGGGACAAGATAATGAATGACTGGTGCTGGAAAAGATGGGAAGGGCGAAGCTTTCTAAACAACCTGGCTGTCAGTTGTGGTTGAAAACTGCAGCAACCTTAGGGGTTTCTAATTCCTTCCATTTAGATGGTTGTTTTTATAAAGTCCTGCAAATTATTACATGTGTTCATGTAAGAATCACTTCAATGGAGAATTGGGTCTCAAGACTCCCCCATACACAAAATGGCTCGTCACAGGCCGATAGTTAAGAGCTTAGGCTGTGAAAGAATGGCTCTGTGGGTTCATATGTTTGTTGTGCAAGGATGATGACCTGAGTTCAGATCCAGGCACTCATGGGAAACCATGCATAGCTTGCATTGCCTGTAACTTTAGCACAGGGAGCAGAGGAACATCACTGGGATTTTCTGGCTGCCAGCTCAGCTCCAGGTACAGAGAGCCCCTGTCTCGAGGGACTAAGGCACAGGATGGACGATCAGAGCACACAACATCTTCCTGTCGCCTCCATGTACAGAGGTACATACTCTGCACACATGTACATCAGAAAGGGCAGGTGCGGCAGAGAGAAGAAATGAAAGGAAGGAGGTGTAGTACATCTTTCTCTGTCCTGCCAGCTCCCATATAAGGACACTGAGACTTCTTAATAATTAATTAATTAATGTTCAGCATATATGTTAGCCTTGTTTCTAACTAGTTCTTATAACTTAACCCATTTCTATTAGTCTACATCCTCCATGTGTCTTGTGGCTATTACCTCTCCTCCTCCTGCACATCCTGCTTTCCCTGTGTCTCCTGGCACCTCTAACTTTATTCTTCCCAGAGTTCTCTCTGTTCCAGAAAGTGCCACCTATTCGCTCCTGCCTAGCTATTTGCCATTCTGCTCTTTATTACGCCAATCACAGCAATACACTTTTCACACAGTGTGCAAATATTCTCCAACAGGGAGGAATGTGGTGAAGAGTAATCCATGAGCTTTGGGAAGGGCTAACCTCAGAGCAGTACAAAGGTCTTTCCCACTGCTTCAGGACTAGAACTGTAAGACTTTTGACTAGATGTCTGGCCTACTCTGGCTTCCCCAAACCTAGTCACGCAAATTCTGTGGCAAGGCAAGTCCACATTGTAGCAGGGAGACGTTAGTGATGGCCTTTGTCACTGTGAGCGAGGAGAGCACTCAGTGAAAGCACAGCAGCAGGAGCCCTCGTGGTGGCTTCACAGAAGAAGCAACCTTCAAGGTGTCTTCCATGAGTCAGTTTATTTTTATTCTCAGTTGCTTCCTAGGAGCAAGGATGGGATGAAGAGATATACAGGAGGAAGAGAGAAGTGGGGTGTGTCATGGGCTGTTACAGTCACAAACAACTCCTGTCAGCCTGACCTTCTGAGAAATACCTAAAGAACCAAAATCCTGCCTCTTTCCCGCAGAAGATCTCCAAAGAGAAATACTGGTCGTGTCCAGGGTCCCCCCTGAAGTTCACCCTGAAATATATTAACTCTTCTCTACTGCATTTCAGGCATGCCACACAAGGAAAGCCCAGAGCAGATGAGATGTGTGTGGTTTGCGATGAGCTGCTAACAGAGCTCTGTCAATCACCTTCCTCATGGAAATGTGCTGATGACAAAAGAGAAATCATAGGGAAACTGAGGTGATAGATGCAGGAGGCAGGGTTGGGCACACAGAAGCATCCGACAACTTCACTGTCAAGACTTAGCTTCCTAAGCTAGCGCTACTCATTTCTACTTATTTGCGGCATACATTACAAATTGCCTTCTATCCATTGTGGTGGAGGGACATTTATGTAACCCCCACACACACATTTATGTCACACCCCCCACACACACACCAGCCAAGGCTCAGGGCACACAATGGAGAGAGGGCAGAAAGAGTATAAGATCTGACGGACAGAGAGGAGGGCTGTGAAATGCTGTCTCCGGGACATAACACAGCTGTCGTATATATGAACTCAACGACTCTGGCTACTTTCACAAGGTCTGCACAAGATCAAGCTGGTTACATTTTTTTTTTTTTAGCATGGATGGGGTTGGGCTAAACAGGCCCCCATTCCTAACTGAAAAGGTGTTGGCAGTTGATGGCTGCAGGGGACAGAGGGTCACTTTTCTTTGAGGGTATGACCACTGGTTATGCAGGCCCCAGTGGATGGCCACACATTTGTGTACACAGAAGCAGAGCAAATTGGACTCAGTGAATTAAAATAGTACATAAATAAATACACACAAAGTTGGGAGGGAGTTTAATGACAGTGTCAGGGGAAGTTGGAGGAATCTGGGATGGATATGACAAGGATACATCATTATATAACAAATGTATGAAATGTTCAAAGAATAAATACTAATTATTTTTTAAAAATAAGAATTACACACAGCCAGACTTGAGAAGAGAATGAATGAAGAAGATCTTCATTCAAAAGGCAGCTGTGGCTAAAGAATAAATTTGGATCTGATTGGACTAAATGAGAACCTGTCTCAAAAACACTCCCCTCTAACAAAAGCAAAACAAATGACCCTCCCCTATCAGTATCTATCATCCACCGCTCCTGTGTAACTGTGTTTTAGATTCTGTCATGATCTACCCATGTTGCAGTCTGAGTATAAGTACAGAAAATACAGAGCCCAGTATCACTTTCACATTCTGTAGCAGACAGTCTCTCCACAATTCCTTCTTAAAGATTGACTCATCAAGATTTTGGGGAAGCCTTTTGGAGTCACACTGAAAAGCTGTCGCTCCTTTCAGGCCTCATGATACATGATACAACAACCTCTTGCTTTCTAAAAGTGAAGATCGTATGGCCCAAGGCACCGTGGCCCAAGGATGCTCAGAAGTACCAGTGGGAATGTCAAAATCCATGTGGTGGACATGGTACCTCCAGAGGCTGCGCCCGGCTCCACTCAAGGTCTTCCTCCACAACCCAGATAAACAGTCGCTGAAACTCGGTGTTTTTGTCAAGATCAGGACTGTTTGTCTGATACAGACCAATGCTTGTGCTTTGGGAAAATTAAAATCTCCCTGCAATTTGTTCAGCATCATAGAAAGGCCACCTGGGTTCCCACCCGAGTGTCTTTAGGGACCAGAAAAGCTGTTACTCAGTGAGACTAGAAACAGTGTCCAACTTCTGGGAACAGAGTAACATCAGACCTGTCTGGGGACATTTAATATTTATTATTTCTAAATATTCTCTGGCTGAACAAAACAACATGAAATATAAGCTACTTACTAGTTCATAGAAATTAAGATATTGTTATTATTATTATCACTGTTATTATATTCTCACTTTAGATCCTAACATTTGGCTTGTGAGATTTAAGTAACAGTCATTTAGTTATTATTTATTCACCCATCAACACATTAATTTTATCTCTTTTCTTTTTAGTTATTTTCAGTTCCATCAGTTAACAGGGCATTGATTTACTTTGCTTCTGTCCCTTGTTTTGTTCATATGTGTAAATACATACGTACATACAGAAACACATACACACATATATGCTTATATAAACCATTTAGTTACTTCTCAGTGGTAATTGGGTGGCATTCTTAGAAAGGACCCATGATGCATTGTGATATTCCTCGAGCTCTTGAAAATTTGAATCTGTCTTGGATAGCTTCAATATTTAAAATCAGTTTAGTTGGGTATAAAACCACTGGTCACACTTGTCAGAAAGGGCTCTGTGGTCACAAGAAAATGACCACAGCATTCAGAGCATTTCAGCTAAGGAAAGGTTCTTACTTCTGAAGAAAGGTCAAATCACAGAGAAAGTGGGCAATCATGAGAAAAGAAGCACATGGCCACCAAGGGCCATTCATGGAGCTCCTACTTGAACTACACCATCCCCATGGTTCTATTTAAGCAGATAGTTTATTGGCAGTAAATTTTAGGGTTTTGTTGTTGTTGTTAAAACATTAGCATGTCCTGAGATGAATCTGGCAAACTTGGCTTCTATAAGCATAGAATTTGGAGCCATGGGAAATATTTGTGTTTTTTTTTTAAAATGGAATCTCAAAACCCCATCTGCAGCAGTCTCAATTTCTGAACAATAGACACAGAAAAAAAAGAGTATTCAAAGTAAAGGGAGTTACTTCTCATTTGAACTGGAACAACAGACACAAGCATGGCTTATACTACTCAGTAATCTTTGAACTCTTGGGGACTCCCTACATTGAATATGTCTTTGAAAATCAATGCTTGGTTTTAAGGATTAGGAAGACATAAACTAGATACGGTGATTGGCAGCTGCAATCCTAGCACTCAGGAGGCTGAGGCAGGAGAAACAGCATATGTTTGAGGGCGGCCTAGACTCCATAGTGAATTAACCTGGGCTGAGAATGAGATCCTTATCTCAAAAATAGAAAATTAAAAGGCATAATCACTCCCCGCCACCAGAGGGCACCACAGACTACAGTCTCCCAGCCTTTGATGGGCGTGGGCACATACCTAATGAGCTCCACTTGTAGCTTTTAAGTTTCCTATTTTTGCATCAAGGAGACAATTTTTTCAACACCCACCAACAAGTTATTGATTGCCCATCAAGGTAAGATTTGTTTTAAAGACTTTAACTTACCCCTCGCTGGTCTGATACTTTAACCCTCCAGGTAGGGGGAAAGATGGAAAAACCAGAGCTTAATCCCCTCTGCATGCCTGTATTTCCACAGTTATTTACTTAGAAGCCGATGGGAGACACACTATATAGATGCATAACCCCAAGAGGAAGTAGCCTACAATTTTGCCAGGTGGGATCCATCTGGCAACAAATACTTGAAACTGCGGTTTCTGGAGCAATATTGGGTTCTTATTTCCAACGAAGCTACAGGAAGTAAAGCCTGTCCTTCCAGATGGTTCTCTGATGCTAGAAGTGGAGATTGGCCAGCTGTTTCCAGTCATGTATTCAGAAACTTCCTCCTGCCGACAATCCAGGCTTTGTCACGTCCCGTCCCCGTACCCCCCACCTCCGTCTCTGAAGATCACGTCCTTACAACCCTTCAGTTTTGCTGCAAACACCGCGCCTCTGAAGACCGATTTTCCTTCTGCTCCTTTGTGTTCTAAAGAGCATGTTTTATGAACGGCAAACTCCTCGCAGTCCCCAGTGGATATTTAGTTAGACACCTTGCTGGTGAAGTTTGGCCCTCATGGCTGCTTCCAAATGTCTGATTGGAGCTTTTGCGCATTTGAAAATGGAATTCCATTTGAAATTCATGCGCTGGGGAAGACCACAGCTGACCATAATTTACTCCTGCAAAGAAAAGTGGTTCCCATGGCTGGAGATACAGTTCAGTTGGTCAAGTGTTTGATTTGAACACATGGGGACCTTAGTTCTGCTCACAGAGACCAAGTTAAAAAGCTCGGTGTGGTAGCATGCACTTTATAATTCCAGAGCTGGAGAGATCAACACCCTCGGTCCCTAGGTCCCTGGGGCTCCAGAGATTATCAGCCTAGCCAAATAGGTGAGGCCTAGGTCCCAGGGAAAGGTCTTATCTCAAAAAAAAATATGACTGACAGGGCGGTGGCGGCGCAGGCCTTTAATCCCAGTACTCGGGAAGCAGAGGCAGGGGGCTCTCTGTGAGTTCAAGGTAGGCTCCAAACGCTACAGAGAAACCCTGTCTCAAAAAGCCAAAAAAAAACCCCGACAACACTAGAGGAAGATCTGCAGGCTGACGTCCGCCTTCCACATGCCCATATCCACACAGGCTGCATATGCTTGCCTCTGAAGGAAAGGAAAAAGCAAAACAGGAAAAGGAAGGGAGGAAGGGAGGGAAAGAGGAAGAAA
>LOJH01003373.1:7960-31220 GCA_001685095.1 Ellobius talpinus | reverse complement strand
GAGATCTGCCTGCCTCTGCCTCCCAAGTGCTGGGATTAAAGATGTGCACCACCATTGCATGGCTTTAAACTATTTATTTAATTATTTTTATGGCATTTAGAATTTATATCAATAAAATTGGTGGCAATTTGTTTTGTCACATATATATGAGAAAACAAATATGTGCATATACATATATATGTTATACATTTAATATATAATACCTACTTTTATATATTATATATAAGTACATTAAGAGAACCTTGATTTTGTGTTTTAACCAGTATAATGTGGCTTTAACAGAAAGTATTTGCGGACTCCTGAACTATAGCAATGAGCTATATTGGGGAATCTGAGCTGGCTAGTGGTTTGATCAATTGTTTGTGTTGAGTGGATATTTGGAAGAGTCATCAGTGGGCAAGAGAGCAGGTTAGCCAAATGGGTCCAGAATAAGGATCTTTCTTGGCGTTACCTAGTAAAGCCACAGAGCTGGCTCAATGGGAAAGCATGAACCATGAGATGGGACCTGTTAAACCAGATCTGAGCTGAGCTCTTCAGAGGACAGAAGGGAAAGGGACAAAGGGGCCCAGTGTTCTGGGTTTGGGGTCCTCATGAACTCAACTTTGAGAATCACTCCCCAAAGTTGGCTTCTTCTGTCCTAATAACCACTCAGACACCCCTGAGTCCATCAACTGTTCTGACAAGCATTCTTCTTTCCACCCACTGCATGGAGCCATATTTTGCAAAGGAGAATTGTACCCTTTATTTTTCTGGAAATTTGTATTGTTTTTGAGAAACAAATTGTATTTCTCTGAGGTCTTCAGAGACAGAACCAATGGGGTGTATGTATGTGTCTGTGTGGGGGGGGGTATATTCTTTTCTTCCCCCACCCCCTCCATACTTACCTATACATATACTTAGAAAACATTTAATTCAAAAGATCTGCTCACTTTATTGTTTGAGTATAATATTGAGTTGGAAGTGTCACTCCCAGCCTGCCAAGCACTTTGCGCTTGACCTCCAACTCCCAGCCTGCCAAGTGCTGACCCCACAGGGTATTTAAGCTTGCATGGAAAAGAGAAACTCTTGGTTTTGGGTTTGTGAGTGTGCTCCCTTTGTCTCTGCGCCCCCCCGGGAGTCTTCCATTTATTAAACTTGGGCATTTAATTTGGCTTAATCTGGTTTGATTGGAGTTCTTTGCACCGGTGGAGAGGTTTTTCTTAACATTTACAAAGTTGGCAAGCCCCAAATATTCAGGGGGAGGCTGTTAAGGCTAGAATCCCAGAGAAAAGGCAATATTGAAATTCAAATTCAAAGATTATCTGAACTTCTTCTTGATTAGGAGAGGGCAAGTTTTGGTTCAGTTCAAGACTTCAACTTATAGGATGAGGCTTTATTAATTATTCACCAATTTAAACATCCAACTTATTGGAAAGTGTCCTCGTAGGAACACCTATAGTAATGCTTGACCAAATATATGGCATTGTGACTCAGTCAAGCTGACTTACAAAAATAATTACCACAAAGACTGATTTAGGTGAAGTTGGAGAGGGGAAAAGATGACCACAGGTTTGGAATCCACCCGTAGCAGAAGAGAAATGGGACTAACGAGTATTTTTTTTACTGACTCAAACATCTGGGTGCCCAGGGTGTTCAGTTTCCAGCATTCCCAAAATTCTACACTTGACTAGAACTCAAGTTCTGGTTTCCCCTCCTCCCAGTTCCTTTTAGATACTCCCAGTCGTAAGCAATCCTCCTATCACAGTCTCTGAGCCACCTGCTGTCTGCCCATACTGTTTAATAGTTGACTGTGTTACCATGTGACATACCTGGCCACCCCTCCCAAGAAACATCTTTATATTCTCTACCAATATCAAGGACCCAAATTCACCAGAAAGCTGAAATTCTATTTCCTTTCATCTGTGTTGGGCCTTGTGCACTGTGTACTGGCCCCTCTCACGACCTGTCAAATCTGCAAAGGACCTGCTTTGCAGGATGCTGAAGGATAATATGGGATAATGTTTGTGAAAGTACTTTGTAAACCACATGGCATGATACAAATAGAAGGTTTTTATTACTATGACACTCTGTTGAAGAAGGCAAGGGGTGGGAGTAAAATGCTTTTAAAAGATTCACATTTTAGAAGTTTTACAGTGCTAGCACTAAAAGGTTTAACCCTTAAATCTTCTGGGAATTCTTGGCTATGGAGAGGAACTTGCTTAAGAGTGATAGACAGCTAAGATTTTTCTTGGTTATTCTGACATGCCTCCATGCTATGTTTTATCAAATGCACCATGCCTCTCCTAATTTTAAAATTCTATTTATTTTCATGGCATGGAGGCTGATAGACAACTGGCTTTCTAGGCTCATTTTATATTTGAATTTAATTTTAAATATACTTGAAATTTATAATAGGAGAAAGTAGTTTCCAAATTATTATTACTGATAACAATTACAATAACTGATGTCAATTCATCAATATATTTTAATTAACTTCTTTTACTTTTTGAAGAATTTCATACATGAGTATTGTATTTATATCATTTCCGTACCTCTGCCACTCAAACTCTTTCCATGTTCCTCCTTATCAAATAATTGACCTCTTCTTCTTTAATTTTATATATATAACCTGCTGCACCCATTTAGTATTGTGCTTATGTATTTGTGTTTAGGGCTGACT
Source organism: Ellobius talpinus (assembly GCA_001685095.1). Lineage (NCBI taxonomy): Eukaryota > Metazoa > Chordata > Mammalia > Rodentia > Cricetidae > Ellobius > Ellobius talpinus. The sequence goes on along the minus strand of LOJH01003373.1, from coordinate 28,561 downwards.
ATCCAGGATTGGATAACCTACTGGGGGAAAGGGCTCTCCTTAAAGAATACTGATTTAGCAGTCTCTAATTAATTGCTTGTATCTCTTCATCTAAGCATAGCAAGTCAACTCATGCTGTCATCATGCCGATCTTGTCCACATTGCCGAGATTTCATGGGTGCACCTTCCCTGTCCTATATAGAAGACACTGTCTTCCATCAGACACCCTGGTCCTCTGACTTTTAGAGTCTTTCTCTCCTGCAAGGTGTTCCCTGAGCCTTAGATATGCTGGTTACATTGTAGGTGTATCAATTGGGGTTGAGCACACACAGTCTGTTATCTAAATTTTGACCAGTTGTGGATTTCTCTAATGGTCTTTATCAGTGTCTTAGTAATCTTGGTAATCACTGTTGTATTGGTTATGAGTGAACCAGGTTTAAAGGTCTCCTTATGTTTCTCAAAGTACTATCCCTTTCCTAGTTTCTACCTCTGCCTTTGAGAGTGGAAAATATTCACAAACTTTGTGCATCCCTCCAAAAAGCTCTTATTTGTGGAATATTCCTTTACACTCTGTTGGCGGAGGTTGCTTGTTTGTTCCCAGATGCTCTGCTCTGAAATAATCACTCAGAAACTATATTATTTGCAATGCTGTTTGTTCAATAGCTTAAATATATTTCTGGCTTATTCTTAAATATTTTAAATTAACCCATTTCTATTATCTTATATTTTACCACAAAGTTCATGGCCTACCAGCAAGGTTCTAGCTGGCAGCTTGCATCTGTCTTTAGTGGTGCTCCATGATTTCTCCTGACTCTGCCTTCTTTCTCCAAGCATTCAGCTTAGTTTTTTCCACCTAACTCTACTCTATCCTCTCACAGGCCAAGGCAGATTCTTTACTCATTAACCAATAAAAGCAACACATATACAGAAGGACTTCCCACATCAACACTCTGTAAATATATGTCACTGTGATTGGTTTAATAAAGAAGCTCACTGGTCAATAGCTGAGCAGGATAATGTTAGGCAGAAGAACCAAACCGAGAATGCTGGGAAGAAGAAGGGTGGAGTCAGGAGTTGAGCCGTGAGTAGACACAGAGAAAAGAAAGATGGGCATACCATACTGTGAAAAGGAACCAAGCCACATGGCAAAGTATAGATAAGAAATATGGGTTAATCTAAATGTAAGAGTTAACTAGTAACAAGTCTGAGATATTTGACTGAGCATTTATTAAGCCTCTGTGTGGTTACTTGGGAGTGACTTACAGGATAGAAACTTCCACCTACACTTATTTGCTATGTAAGCTCCCACAATAGCTGACGTTGGAGGTCATCTACATTAAACTGTAATATCTTACACTGGCAACCTCAGGAAGTCTGCAAATCTCAAATCAACAGTCATACTTGGATGTTATATGCTGCCTGGTCTCTTCATGCTGAACCTCTCCAGCCTCCTCCATTCCAGAGACTCTTCACTTTGGTCCCTGGATTTTAAAGTTTCTCATTAGTCAAATGGCCTATTCTCTTACCACCTTGTCAAATTATTGTCTGAACCCTTTTTCCACACCATGACTCTTGCTCTTCTTTGAGAACACTGCTTACCTAAAGAGCTCACGAGAGTGGCCCTCTCTTTATCTCTCCTGACACTGGGCCTGGAGATCCAAGGAGGTCATGCATGCTCATCATTGCTGCCTCTACGCCCATGTGCCACCCAGCTCCTTGGAAAGTCTCTTGAAGCTCAACTGAACTATACAAGTTGCTACTCTTTGTTACAGAAATCTGTAGGTCCTTATGTTACCCTATCTTGCTGCTTAAAGACATTTTACCAGGTATCTATCACTCTCTACGGATTTAAGATTATTATAGCAGTGGTTTGTGTGTGTGTGTGTGTGTGTGTGATTTTTTATAGCCTTTGGATACCCTACTTCTGCACAGCTGACCCTGGCAGTTGTAATACACAATGATGCCTATAGCCTCACACTAAATAGTAACCTCAAGGAGCAGACCCCTGATACTACTCAGCAACTTACATTTCCCCAAAGTCCTTAAAAATGGTTCTACATCTTTTCATTTTACCTATGCCTCCAGTATCTCCTTTCTTGTTCTCTCTCTTACTCACTGACCTTTTTTCTTGTCACAGAGAAAAAAGAGTCAAACAGGAGAACGTCTACTCTTGCTCATTGCCACCAGCACACACCTACAGTATCTGCATTCACATTGTGTCCAGTGGGAGAGCACACTCAAATCTTCTCTGGTGAAACCCTCCACTGCTTCAGGGGATGTTGTGCCCCTTGCCTACCAAAGAGCACCCTATGTGAGAGGACTGTGCCAGCAAATAAATATAATGTTCCAATTTTCATTTTGAAAAAAGCGAAGTTTGGTTTCACTACTATCTGTCAGATTAATTTTAGAGCAAAGAGTGGTCCTTGTTCTAGACAACAAACCAGGGCCTCAAACAAGAGCAATACCATAGCTCCAACTTTTCTATGCTTTATGTCTTTAATTTTTATTGAATTCTTTGTGATCTCCTACGATCAGACCAGTTGTTTATTCTGGACACTACCATAGCTGCCTGGCATAGATACTTTTCTCTCTGTGGAGCATGTGCCCCACATTGACTTGCAAGTACTCCCCCCTTTTCTACCTCTGTACCCCTGTTCAGTTTCTGTGGCCAATGTCCCTCCATCCTCAGGTATCCTTCAAGTTGGAGGCTTCCAGGGACAGCACTTGACCCTCACTGTCTAGATGTGTTTCCCAGGCTTTACAGCACAGTGCTACTCTGATGAACTCTCAAGTCCAGAACTTTGTAACACAACTGACTCCTTCACATTTCTCAACCATTTAGTGCTCTCAAAAATACTACCTGCCCTAAACAGACATCCCCAAACAAAGCCTGTTTGCAACTCTGTTCTCCCCTCAGCCTTTCAACAGTGAAGACTCTCATCTCTCAATTGTATAGATCAGTCAGTACATTTATTTTTTCAGTTTTCAAACTAGAATCCATTGGTCTGACAATGTTTGATTTGGGGGGGGCAGTGATGCACACCGTATGTACTCTAGAGTGCTGAAAGCTTGCAGACCTACCAAAAATCACTTGGGGATCCCAGGAGACTGATTATTGGGTGACTGTATGATAGTCACTTCGGACTTCCTGCTGGGAATTTCTATTTATCGTGCATCTGTTTTCTCACACCCAAAGCTGGTCCATCAGCAGATCCTGATCGCTCTTCTTCAGAGCATGCAGAATCAGTTTGCCTTTCACTGTGTCTGCCATAACAACCTGGTACAAAATGATACCCCCTCACGCCAGGCTTCAGTTGCCCCTACATGGACTTCCTCCTGTGACTTCTGGCAGCCATCTTTTCATAACATCCCTGGGGGTTCTTATTCCTCTTAAATTACTAGTTACAGTCCTACTACTCTGGCCTCCCCCACTCTGTTCCAGTCTTGACAGCTGTTCCTAACTCACTACTTCTGCCCCTTAGTGTATTCCCTCCATTTGTTGGCAGAGGTCTGTCTTGATGAAGATACATTCCTCTGATTGGCCTGTATCAAATAGCAAGCTTCTCGTTCTAGTATTTTCTTTTGCTTTGACTTCGTTTATTATTATATCATAGAAGTTAAAATGCTCAATATACTGTATATTTAAGTGTTTATTTATCTCTTAAATTTTGTGTTCACTTTTAATTTCTGCCTTAGCCCTAGACAAGTACTTCATAGGCATTCAATGCAATGGGCAGATGAAGAATTCAAAGGATTAAAAGATGTCTGAAATATATTCAGAAATGTAAATTACAAACATATCAAGAATCAGAAAAAAGAGTTCCCCAGCTGAGGGGGCCTGGCCATTTTGTCACAGATTCCTCCGTGAATCTACAGTACCCACCAGTCCTGCCGGCCTTGCCTGTCTTCTAAGCAAATCCCCAGACGCAGGCTGGAACAGATGATTGCTCTGCCTCTTTTGCCCTCTGAATGGTATTAGAACTTGCAAACAAAAAGGCACCAAATGGCCTGCTGTTTGGATTTTTGTCAGAACTAGAAAGGTCAGGTAGATTTCAGTGGAAGATGTCTTTCAAGTGATTGACTAATTTTGGTCAGATTCACTGTAACTGCCTTTCTGGGACCCCACCTAGGGGGACAGCAATGGTGACAATGTAGGCAGACAAAACAGAGTACTACATTATAAGCTCAGAAAGCATCTCCGAGGGAGACAGCTTGGAAGAGTTGACACTGTCCACATGCGTGGTGGCAGCTTGTGGAGAGCTGTGTATTGTGGGCACTTTTTGTGGTCCTCCCTCGCTTGCCTCACCTACTCATTTCAGCAGTGACCTCAGAGTATGCGTGGAATCAGACACTGGTGGGTACACTCTCTCTGGACTCAGGAACTCGCAGTTTCCTTTCAGTCCCTTTGAGCAGCAAGTGTGGGCAGAAGCAGTGGGAGGTCCAGTGGTTACTGCTGTTTTCTAGCTCACAAAGTAAGTTACTTACAGAGAGAAATACAAAGCTTTAAAGGTGGGTTTGAACGGTCATTTGATGATGTGTTCTGCAATCTTCAGAAAATAGGTGTATGGTATGGCCACATTAGGGAGAGAATTTGCTAAATAGAAATTCCCAGCAGCAAGTCTGAAGGCTATCATTCTGTCTCTCAATAATCAGTCTCTGAAAATCTCCAAGTGCATTTTAGTAGGTCTGAGAGCTTCCAGCCTTCTGGAGGGTGCACCATATCTCAAAGAAACAAAGGTAGTCAGATTGGTGGGTTCTAACTTGGAGCATGAAAATAATGAATCATTTATTGTTTCTAAAAGGAAAAAAGTGGTAGTTTGGTCTCTTCTGAAAAAGCATCTATAGATATGATTTTGAAAAGAGGAAAGTGGTATATTTGTTAATAATTGAGTTTTAAATGCTACCATACTTTTGATTATTTCAAACTGTGTCGCCCATGGGACAAGAAGTGCAGGTTTTTGAGCTCTTGCCATTAATTATGTAGCTAATCTTGATTTATGAGATAAATCAGGGTTGAACAATGTTGAATACAGAGAAATCACCACACAAAACCCAGAGCGCATTTTCTGAGCAGATGGAGGGATAAATTTGTGGAGTTGTGGTGAAGGCATCATTCATCAGAAGCTTTTGCCTGTTTCTGAGATGCTTTGGCTTGTTGAGCTTCTAAGTGTTCCACTCCAAAAGGAGAACATGGGCCCTCTGCCTGCATCTCTAGAGCTGCTGAGGTTTGATACGGTCAGGATGTCCTTGTAGGTCTCTAGTATGGCATTGTAAGGCTGTGCGTGGTCAGATTGGACCCAGTTGGTAGAGAAAAGAAAGAAATGGAAAAAACCTAAGCTTTGCTAGCGACAGAATAGCCTTGGTCCTGGCAGGTACCTTATTTAACTGTTTAGTCTCCAGGTGATGCGTGGGCCATGCAGCATTGACAGCGCTAGGAATTCTTAGAATACTTACACCAGACCTCAAACTTCCTACTCTTGTTATATTGAGCCATGTGTCTGAAGCTTACTGAAAGTCTTTAGCTTAAATATTTCGATTTTCCTTATGATTCAATTTTGATTTTTAACTTTAGCTTTATCATTTCTAATTCTATATATTTATGTGAAATGGTTGAATAAAATTAGTTAACATAACCATAATATCAAATGTTTGATTTTTTTGTGATAAGAACATTTGAAATTTACTTGTAGACATTCTCTACGGTAAAATACTGTTTTTGCCATTTTGTAAGCTAAGAATCAAAAGATTCCGCATATCACTGAGGTTTTGCCCTTCAGCTATCATGTCCCCATGCTTCCTTCTATTCTTGTTTCAAAGTATTTGATTGTTTTCTATTGCATGTAAAGTGGACATGCAGAGTTTGTCCCTTTCGTGCCTGGCTTACGTCACTTCGTTGGGTGGTCTCCAATTTCATTGCAACAATGACAACATTCCTTTCCTTGAGGCTAGCTAATGTTGCATTGTGCCTTTCTCACACACTTTATTGACTCACTCTGCTGTTGATGGAATCTTAGGTTGGGTCTGTTATTTGACCATTATGGAGATGTGCAGTAGCACTGGGAATCTGTCTAGCAAGCTGAATTTCAGGTCTTTTGGTAGACACTTGCACATAAGATGGCTGGATAAAATGGTAGTCTGTTTTTTGCTTTTTCTGCATTTCCACACACTCTTCCAGAAGAGGCAAACTAACTTACATTCTTGTCAGCAGGGAGTCTTTTTTCCTCACATCCTCCTCACACTTATCTTTAGTCTTCTTCAAAATACCATTCTGACATGTGTGAGCTGATATCGCATTTATGGTTATTAATATGAGCACTTTTTATAAATGTCTGCTAGCTGTTTTTATATATCACTGGGAAATTCCTATAGAGTCTCTTTGTTCATTTACTACTTTTGTTTTGTTTTGACAATTGGTTTCTTGCTACTGAGTTGCTTGAGTTTCTTATATACGCTAGTTATTCATCCTTGATTGGTCATAGTTCGCAAATTTTCTCTTCTAATCTATATGTTGTCCCTACACATTTTTCCTGCTTTGCAGAAGGTTTTTGGTTTGATGTAATCTACTTTCACTTGTGTGTTTGCTATTTTCTTTAATAATCAATTGCCTAATAAAATAATATAACTTGTAGCTTATCTCTATGAATTTTAAAGTCCACTTAATACTAAATAGCTAATTCTAATGGCTAAAATCCTAGCTAATAGGTAACGGCATTGTGAACAGGAACCCTCTAAAGGGATGCTTTCCCTTGGTTAGTATTTCGCAAGCACGTAGGCAGAAGGAAGGTAACACCTGAAAGCACAATTCTAAATGAGCTTGTAACTATCATCATGAGAAGTGCCTGAATACCTCACTGCAAACAAATCTTGCATGTAAAATATAAAAATTTCTGTGTTGCATTTGAAATCTGATAAATATTTATTATCAATGCTGTTTGCTTTTAATCTGTTCAGGATATCATTTTTCCAGCTTCTTAGTAGTTAAACAAAAATGGCATTTACATTACAATATTGCTTGCCAACAATCTCATTTTCTGGTTTAGTCAGCAGCCCTTCACGCTTGATTAGTCTTTAATTACACAAATACCTACATATTTTTAAAAAGTTTTCTTTTTTCCATACTTTGAGCATGTAATTATTTTCTCTTGCATGCAATAACCTTTAATTTTGGGATTAAGCAACTGACTCTCTTTAGTATGGATGGGCCTTTTCAAGTGTTGAAGGAAATTTAGTTATTGTATTTTGAGAAAAATTAACTTTGGAAACCCTCTCATCAGTACATTTGACAGCTCCCCACTCCACTGTTCCAGGAAGCCCTAAGTACTGAGCAGATAAAACCAGGCTTCATTTCTCTGGCTTTCCCTCTATTTCTGCCCACATGTTTAGTCTGTGAATGTGATCATTTACTCAGTTAAAACCCATGTGTGACTATCTCCCTGTTTCTAGAAGTAGCAATAAGAACATATGTTTTACACAGTATTTTTAATATAAAGTTTATTTAGTAGAGAAATGCAAACAGCACACTGTTATAATAAAAATGTTTCCGTAATAAACTCACAGAACATAACAAGTGTGGGAGGGAGTAGCCCTTCCCTCTTCAAACCAAACAGCCTGGATGCTGAAGTCTTTTCCATGCTGTCTGGTGCACTGGCTACTAACACTGTGTTGGTTTCCTTGTCTCCTCACACCAAATCCAGAAAACCAGCACTTCCTCATGAGATATGGTGATTGCGTATGCGCACAGTCTCAGTCTGTGCCGCACTAAATGTGTGTTCTAGGATCTGTGATCGGCACAGAGGACACAGAGCTGAGCTAGACTGAAAATGCCTCTGTCAAGTAGGCATTTTCACTTTCTTCCATTCCTTACTCTAAAATTCAGCTCTTCTGCAGATAGAAGTATCTCCCTGTCTTGTCTGATCTTTGTGTTATTGTTGTTGTACAGAAATTTAATTCTACTTCCTTTTGTTTGACGGGGTTACCTACTCAACATCAGAGCCCACTGGACCAGAAAGCTCATCTGGCCCAACTCCATTCTTGGTTTTCTCTGTGGGGGCCATTGCTAGATCCTCCGATAGAACAGCCACCTATGTATAGACCTAGGAAACTCTGCGTTCTAGAGTGCTTACTACCGGCCCAGGTCCCACTTTTTTTTTTTTATCATAGTTGGCATATATCTTTGAATATACGATGATGAGACAAAATTTAAGCCTAGCTTGATATCTGAAAGTATTTAGGCAGAAGGAACAGTAACAGCCAAGGCCCCAAGAATACAAATTCAAACAGTTGACTATGTAATCTTTACATGCATACATGCAAATACCATCTTCTTACCTTACCTACCCTTATTTCTCTCTAGGTTCTTTTAGATGTTTCTTTAGTCCGACCTCCACTATTATAAATAATACTTAAAGTTTTCCCAATATGCTAATTTTGGATGCTACTAACTTCCCCTTTGCAAGGTGACGGAACAATCTCCCGGAGTCTCCCACTGCCCTGCATCCTCCCTTCCAACAATCAGCATTTCTTTTTGGGACCTAGAAAGTGCTGTTTACTGCTGAGTCTCTTAGTAAACCACGACCATATTTCCTTTCTTACAGGTTCTCATTCTTAAAAACTTAGTTTGCATTTTTGGTTGATTTGCTTATTTAGTCCCCCCCATAGTTTTCCCAAATTCATCAAAGAGATAGTAAGATCTTTATGAGTGCTGCTTTCAATAAAGTTAATCATGCTAGGCATTCTGGGAACTTCTGTCTTCTATGTTTTTTTCTCCTCCCCCCGGTGTTCTAGGTCCAGGGACTCCTTTTGGCCAACTCTGGTGAGAAATCTCAAACCTTCCACTTTCATGGCTTACTCTGCTGCTTGTGTAGGACACTTCTTCTGCTACATTTGATGAAGGATACCAGACAGGCATAGGGGAAATGGATTTCCAGAGACCTTGTATCCACATCTCTTCCATTTTTCCCACACAGCACATTTTCCATTTTGCTGGATAGCTGTGCAGGATATAAAACACCACAGGAAAACCATACCCTCAGAGTTAGTGTGACCTTGCAGCTTCAAGTGTTGCTTTTGAAAACAAACGCTATTCGAATTTCTGAGTTTTAGTGTTTCTTATTTTTCTTCTTCCTTGAAAATGCTCATAATGTATCTGAGATGGGCTTTTAAAATAATCTTTTCAGGTTGTGTATGTAGTAAAACTTTCAGTGCGGCAGCATCCTTCTAATTTGGAGATTCTTTCTTTGGTAAAAGTATCACTGTTTTTGCTTTTATATTTTGGCCTATTATTTAAAAGTTGGACTTTCTGAAATTTTTTGGGTTTTCCCCCTCATTTTACTTCTTGTTGCTTTTCCCTTTCTCTGTTTTTTGACGTTTTTCCTGGGTGATTTTTTTTCATCTTCTAAATACTCTATTGAACCACATCTGCTTAATTATTTGAATGCTCACCATGTTCTCTGCCTCATTCTGCAAATGTTCCTTGCGCAGAAACCCTATGGTGAGTTTTATGGATGCCTAGCTTTCTTGCATGTCCAGAAGAACATTTACTTTTACGCTTTTATGGCCCCTTTTCTTCCTTCTCTCTATTTCTTCTACCCCACCCCTCTCATTTTCTAGTCTGAATTTCTGATTTTAGACAAAGATTTTTCTCAAATTCTGAGTCATTCCTCATCATCGTCACATGTGTGACCATGAGACAAAAGCATGGCCTTCTTCTTTGGTGATCCTAGACATGAATAACTGAGTCCGTCCTCTTTAGTTAGAAGGAGTTCCCCTGTCAGAACAATTTTCCTGAAGAATATCAGACAGTGGAGCCCAGGAGGTAGTGAGTGCCTGTATGTGAACTCCTACAGGAGAACTAATGGTTCGGTGAGGCCAGTCTCATCATCTAGGATGCAGACTTTCTCTGGATCCTCTTGGAGAGAGTGAAGGGTTTCCCAAAAGACAGCCTGACTTATGTCTTCAGATCTAGAGGCTCTTTCATTCCATTTCTCATGCATAAGCTGCTGGAGAGATTGCTGTTGCTCTTTTGGGGCTGGGAGGGAGCTGACATTCTAACTATTCACTCTGCCATCTTAAACATCCTTCTGCTTTCAGTACCCTGGCACCCATCTCCTTCTTCCTACCATGTGCTGTCCCCAAACCCACTGCTCTATGTTCTCCAGAGTTGCCCCATATCCCTCTGTTCTTCTCTCAAATCCTTGGTATTTTGCTTTTACAGTTTATCCACTATTGCTTTTTCTCTACCTATATTTATTGTTGAGAATTCAAAATTCACTTATTTTTTCTTTAAGATCATTTTAGTGGGACTTAGGAGGAGGCAGGAATAAATGTATACATTCAATTTATCCCCTTAGTAAGAAGTTCTTTATTTTTTGAAGAATTGGAAGTATCTTTATTATTTTTAGTTTTCTAGTGCCTTTCTTATTCCACACAATTTCTCAGTTATTAATGGCCATCTTTGGTTATTTAATTTTTGGTTAAAAATGGTAGTTTCTTATCACACTCTTTCTCAATTCATTAATCAGTTTGTATATTGCCCCAGGGCCTTAATCTAATCAATTTACAACTACATAAAAGAGTTGTTCCATTAATTCTTAAGTAATTTTGTTATTTTGTGTCTATAGGTGTTCTTCCTGTATGTGTGTGCACCCCATTCATGCAATTCCCTCAGAGTCCAGAAGTGGGTATCAGATACATGGGATTGGAGTTAACAGATGGCTATGAGTCACCATGAGTGTTCTGGAAATTGAATCATGTTCTGGAAGAGCAGGTAGTGCTCTTAACCATTGATCCATCTTTATAGTTCATAGAAAACTTGTTCCTGCTGAGCATCAGGATCTTTAACTTTACACTAAAGATTCCAATTTTATGTTTCTAGAGTTGGAGGAAGGGAATTTGTATTACTAAAGAATCCCCAGGTGATAAAACTTTATTTTTCAGTTTTTTGCCATATAAATATTTAAATGCAAAGCAAAGAAGGCAAAAGTAACTCCCTTGGGCTCATTATGCATGTCCAATAATTCAAACCCACTGACAGTATTCTTGTGTCTATTCCAACCAATTAAACTCATTTGTTTATTGTTGTTTTTCCTCATATTATATCAGAAAAAGTTCCAGGTAAACTATCATTTAATTTGTGTTTCAGTGTGTATCTTCAAAAACTATTCAAACAAAGATATAAAACACAGCATGCACTATTACATGAAGATTGTTGGTGTAGCTCTTTGGTATCATCAGTCATTCAGCTGGTAGCCATGTTTCCAAGCATTTCTGAAATGCCATACTCCTTCCTTTTTACAGCATGCTTAAATTGTGACCTCAGTGAGGCCCAACAAGAAAACCAGTAGTAGTGTCTTTTCATCTAAAGGTCTAATTCCCTCACTGTCAACTCATGTGCTCTCAAAATTTATTCACTGATGTGATCCTCACTTGTGATTTAGATGTGTCGTCAACCTTCGAAGCACCCCCAGGAGCCTCCTTCCAGTCCAAAGTTTAGGGTCCCACCCTTACTTATAAACAATTTGGGGTCTCCCTTTGTTTCAACAGCAAACCTAACAGCACTGCAATTTTGCCTCTAGGAATAACATGCTTATAGGAATTACCCTTTCCATGTTACTGCTAAGTTAAGAAGTCATCTACACCTAGCTTTGCGGTGTTGAGTGGCCTGAAGTCAGGAGGAGGTAATCTGGTAAAATGGTGGATATGGTATGGTGAGCATTCTCTATGCAGGATTCGTCTGAGGAACTGGAGTGTCACTCAGTATGTGAATGACAGACAGTATGGAATTTTCCTGGTGAGAAGAGTGTGTGAAGGCCTTCAAGCTGGAGCCAGAGAGTTGGGTCCAAGCCAAGCTCCACCTCTTAAAGATTCTAGAGGTTTGGTGAGTTACTAGCTTCTTTGGGTCTTGGTTTCCTTACTCCTTAGTAATTGCAAAGAATGTATGCATAGACATCTACTAAGACATCAGGCATGTGACAAATGCCAGCGTTTCCTTGAGCCTTTATGGTTTTAAAGGGAATCATTGCTTTTGTATGCGAAGATCCTGTATACATAGGTTCTGACAGTAGGATTAGGTAGCTAGAGTCTGTCACATGAGAGTCCCAGGTATCCAGTGGTGGATACTCAGAGTAAAAGATCCATTCTCATCTTCCTTCAGAGTCTCCCTTTGCTGCTTTTGGTGCTCATAGATCATTTGGACGTATAAAATACTAAGAAGTCCCATTTATCTACCTATAATAGTCTTGATACAGAACCACCATGTTTTGGTGAGATGGTAGGGAGAAACGCAATAGAAAAATTAGAAAATGATGGTCCTTACTTTGCTAAATGTTTGATCCCAGATGAAGATAGCTAATTTAAAACTATGTCTAAACCAAGCCTTCATTTCCAAAATCCCATTGAAGAGGTTGTATAGAGATGATGGGGTGACTAAGAACAATAATCAATCCTAATGAGACCCAAGGCACTCCAGTGTTTGCCCTGTGCTAGGCTTTGTTTTAAGTATCACAATAAATAAACATCATCTCATCAAATTTTGTAAATTATTTCAAGATGTCTGACAACAGGCACTTGCATATGTATGCAATGAATAGCTGTTAAATGAGATGTCATCATGCATACCAATTATTGATAACCACAGATATCAGAGGTGTGAGGCACTGTGGCTATTTTTAAGACTATAATTGAAGTAAAATAATAAGTATGTCTATAAAAATTAAGTAAAAAAGAAAAAATTACCTAATATATGAGTTCAGAGTATAGGGCAACTTCTGAGAGCTGGGCCACTGAAGGCACTTTTATGGAAGAAGCAGGGATTCCAGGTAATGGGCAGGGCACCACCAAAGACAGTGGGTGGATCATGTGGGAGGTAGTGGGTGCAGATGGTCAGGGAGACACAGCAGGGCAGGGTCAGAGAGTCTTAGCCAAGATGACTAAAGGGAGATTTTGACCATAAGATTGCTGTGGTTTGATTGGTCCCTGTTCGTGTTTGGGCAGTTGAGAGGTGGGATCCATAAGGGAAAAGAACTGTGTCCTCATAATGTGATTCACATGATCACCATGAAGGTGGCTTTGTGACAGAGTGAGCTTGACCATCTTTCAGGCTTTCCCTCCTGCTCACATGAGCCTTCTGCTGCCTTATGACCCAGCAGGATATGACACCTTGATCCTGTTTTTCCAGCCTTCAAAACTGTGTGGAAAAAAATACGTTTCCTTTTGTTACATGTGACCTCTTCTGGTCTGCCATTTAAACAGCACTGAGTGGTCCAAGACAGAGGATGTGAGCAAAAAATGCTTTCAGGAAGATTGTTGAGCTGTAGTTGGCAGAGTGTGTGGCTCAAGGACAAAATCAGAAGCAGGAAGAGCAGTTCTGGGGTGTGGGATAGCACTTCCCAGGGCCAGAGCAGATGAGATCCAGCTCTTTCCAGGAGATTGTATTGGGCAGTACTGCAGAGATCTGTGCTCCTTGCAGCCATTCTCTTTCTCCCTTTCCCTTTCTCTTTAGATCTGTTCATCACTGTCAGGACCAATTTCCTTAGCATTTTCTGGAGTACTTAGCACTGGCACTTAGTAGGTATATACACTATTAATCTGAAGTGTGTGAGCTTTAGACCATAGAGGGAGCAAAACATGTTTGAATGTGCGATTCTCCTGAAAGGTGTGTGTGTGTGTGTGTGTGTGTGTGTGTGTGTGTGTGTAAGATGATGGAGGGGGAGGGTGGGTATTACATTTTTTAGTGTTAATTTTTTTGACTGTTGGATAGTGTTTGGTGTTTAGGATTTCATTGTTACATGAGATATATCAGGAATGTTCCAGACTTATTAAGTGGCTAAGAAAGCCTACCCTTGTCTATGTGAAAATCTGGATTTTTCAGCATAAATTTTATTACTGTTACTATTTCATTTTCTAAACAATTCTTTTGACATTGTTTCAGTGAGAAACACATTTTATATCTCAAATTAACCCATGTACATATAGAACTGCATATGATTGTATCTTACCTTCAGTGTGTTAGTGTACATGGATACATATATATATATACATATATATATATAAAACATGTGTTTATCTGTATTTACACAAATTTAAAGAAAGAAGCAACAGCCCTGCTATGTGTCCAGTGAGCTATTTTCTTTCCCTATTCTCTGTAACTGTTGGTTTCAACCATTAAACTGATGTAATAGCCATTGACAGTGTGCGGGCACAGCTTATTTTCCCATATCTAAGTACATGGTCTGATCTATTTCAACATAAGATCAGTAGAAAAGACCAGAAGATGAAAATTTTCTTTGCCTCCCATGATAGCTTGTATTCTTACTCATGGTTACAAAATATACGAGGTTCAAGGTTCATTATGGTTCATTATGGATGAGAAGGAGGGCATGTAGGCTTGGGAGTGACTGGCAAAAAAGCAGCCCCTGATGCATAAATCTTGCCTCCTGTTTTTAACCTAGAAAGGACTGGATAGCCCTTCCTTGAACCTTTCAAGCCACCTGCTTCCTTTCCCTCCTTCCCTATAGGCAGAAGCAGCTAAAGAAAAGTCTTGCAAAATCTCAACCTTTTCTATCTTTATACGGGGGATATTTTTTAAACATAGGATGAACTCCAGTCAAGTTCAGGCTTTATACCAGAAAGATTTTCATTCTTAAACACACACACACACACACACACACACACACACACACACACACACTCCACCCACCCCACCTCTAGCATGGGATTAAGGAGTGTTTGTTGTAAATTCAGAATCCCAGCACTATACCCCATTGGAGCAATAAGACTCAACCGCCTAAGGTTCTCAATTTTGTCATGACATCTTTTTAAGATTTTTCTTAAAATGCCCCTCCCAACTCAGATCCAGGGGTTTTGGCCTCTGACCCTTTGACTCCCATTCTGCATTTAATCCGTGTCAGGGCAGTCCCAGTTAAACTAAAAGGAGGTTAAGTAGAAAACCGAAAAGCTCCATCCAGCTCAGCGAACGCGAGAGTGCTCACCATTTTGAGGCAGCGCCCTAGTACACTCAGTGGGTAGGGAATGTTTCTTGCTTACCCTGCCTGGCTTTCCCCACCCCGATTGTTTGGTGCCTGATTTGTTTCTAGTTGCAGCAGGGAGGTCAGCGCCAGCCAGGAAAATGAATGAAGCAGCCTCCTACTGGCCGCCTGGAGCGCGCGGGTGTTACGGATCAGCATAAAGCCAGCTTCCTTTCCAGGGCCCAGGCCGATGTAACTCACTGGAGTGGCAAATTACATCAGACCTACAGCTGTAACCCGACATTATGATTAATTTGATCAGTAATTTCTCCTGTTTTTCATTTTAATCGGTGTGACTATTCTGCTGTGGCGGGTCTTTCAGATCTAATTAAGATAAATTTCCCAGTAAAAGACTTGGCAGACTTTCCAAGTCAAATCCAGGCATCAAGTGTGAAGACCTGCAGGCCCAGTCAATCACCTTCAGGGAGGGTCCGCCTCACACTCCGCAATGAACCATTCACACTTAAGCAAATTCGTAATCTCCAGCCCTGCTTAGTCATTCTCTCAAGACATCCAGGCAGAAAGGGTGAGAAACATAAAGTAAAGTAGACAATGTCATTCTTGCCCCTTGCTTACCCTCCACTGATCTGCAGGTACTACGAGGATGGCACCTTAAGTGAGGCTGCCGAGTCCCTGAGCTATGTTTCCAAGAGGGATTCTAAATAAATATCTGCACGTGAATATATGCACACAAATATAGGAATCTCAGACACATAACTATGAAGATGGACAGTACACACACACACACATTTATACATATATAGTCTAACCCTTGAATGGAAGGACATAGCCATATACATGTTGGATTTGTGCTGGCTAGGTTTAAAAGCTTATTTCTCTTCTCTTTCTTTCTTTCTTTCTTTCTCTCTCTCTCTCTCTCTCTCTCTCTCTCTCTTTCTTATCTCTTTCTCTTAGCTCATCAGAGGCATTCATCTATGCTCTCAAGGCTGGTATTTGTACAAGTTCTGTTAGGTTTCTGTTGCTGGATAATGAAAGTGTTAATGAGACTTATTTCCCTGGCCATTTAATCTGGAGAACCTGCCTGTCCGATCTGGTGGAGGCTGATATTGAGTAGGTGTCAAGAATGCGACTAGATTTTTGGGCTCATATGCTTTCTTGCAGGAAACAAAAAAAAAAAAAGACAGACCCAGAACTTCAAAAGGGCAGGTATTTTTGAAAATGTTACTCCATTTTATCCAAAAAATATTGTTCTACCATGATGGCACTACTTCAAGCTTGTATGAGATGAATTCCCTATTCTTACAGAATAGCCATCCTGAAAATACACATTGACTGGAGACCAGATGCTTAATTTGTACTTCATGCTGTATCCAGTGCACCCCCACCTGTATCCAGTGCACCCCCACCCAGTCTATTAAGAGCACTAAGCACTTACCTAATAATAGATATATGACCTGAAACTCAGTACAGAGGATGGCATTCTGGCTGCACACAGCCTCTGGGGCTCTGACGGTGCTTTGTTACCATTTTAGAAGTATCTTGATTTTTGCTTCTCCCCAAGTCTTGATACAATGGTATAAGAGAAGATTCTAATTTCCAGTAAGGCAGATAGTGCTCTCTCACTGGTACATAAAAGACATTATGAATGTAGACGGGCGTGGTCATCACATCCATAGAGCAAGGCGAATCAGGTCTAAAACTCAGTGTGTGACCTGATGCCCTCTCATAGGGATGCTGCTGTCTATCTTAGGTCTAATTTAATTAGTAGCCACAGACCACTGTGATCTCTCTGTATTGGTATTTCAATCTGGTAGAAATGACTTCATCAAGCCAGTATATTCACTAAAGACAGGAAAGGATGTATGGCCTTGTCTTCATCTCCATCTTTAAAGGAACTGATATTTGAGCTGGAATAAGGTCAACATTTAAATCAGGAGAAAGATTCAAACTGGGAAGAAGACCAGGCAGGTGAGAAAGTGAGAATATTTTCTCCAACTGGGCTATTTACCACCATCCTCATCTGTAAGGAAAGAAATGATGTGTTTCTGGTGAGACCCCTTTCTAACAATGAAAATTCCAAAATTTAAAAAAGCACAGAAGAAGCTTGTATTGCAGTGAGTGGCTGAGGTTTTGATATTATTTCCTGCTGTGCCACTTATTTCTTCAAGGGCTTCACACAGAACTTCCCATCCATGGAAAGGAGCATCGAGACCTGAGGGTTCTCTGAGCAGAGCTTTGCCAGTCCAAGTAAAGGGCTGAGTATCCTCAACATTTACCACCAGCAGCTGGTGAGCAATAATGATCAACATCACCCACTGACCTGGGACCTAGTGGAATCAGAACTGGGCATCTAAATCAGAACTCTATGAACTGTCAGCTTCCCTACTCCTGCCTAGAATCCAGGATCACATGGATCCTGACACAGAACCCTAATTAGAGACTCTCATAGCCAGTACCCGACCTGATGCCTGCCTATAAGCACGTCACCCACCTCACCAATATGGAACCACGAAGAGTCACACTTAGAACCACAGAGATAACTCAAGACTGAAAATCAAGCATCATTCCACTGGCCTATACCTTGACAAGTTGGAGTAATAGCAAAACAAACAAAAATCAATGCAACTGCTACCCAAAGGTGGTTGTACAAGACAACCATACCAAGAAACACCAGAAACCATCTAAATTCATATGCCTACGTCTCATCCCTAAACCACAAAACCATGAAAAGCCAGAACAATATGTGTACTCCAGGAACCAGCACCCTTAACCTAATGTGTCCTTAGAAAAGAAACTTAGCTGATATATAAGACTTCTAAATAGCAATTATAAACCTGTTCAAGTAACTCAAAGAGGATATGAATAAATGCATGAGTGAAGACCATGAAAACAGAGTTGAATGAAATAATAACAATTCAAGGTAATAAAATAGAATTTAATAAGGGAATAGAATCTCTGTGTGGGGAGGGGGGGCAGAATAAGCCAAACAAAAGTAAAACTTAAAATGGAAAAACTCAGGTATTCAAACAAAAAGTTCAGAATAAAGTCTCATCAAAGATTTAAATCAAGTAGAAGAGAGAATATCAGGTCTTGAAGACAAGGTATAAGAAATGGTTCATCCAGTAAGGGAAATGTTAACTCTCAAAACAAACAAAAAAACAAATCATATAACAACAACAATGAAAAACCAGGAAGAAAACATTCAGGAAACCTGGGATAATATCAAAAGATAAAAGCTATGTATAACAGGTGCAGAAGGAGGTGAATCCCAAGCCAAATGTGCAGAAATATTTTCAACAAAATTATAGAAGAGACTTTTCCAAATCTATCAAGGTATAAGAAGCATGAAAAATACAAAATAGACAAGAAACTCCATATAGCATATAATAATCAAAACATTAAATTATAGAACAAATAAATGATATTGAAAGTGGTTTTAAAAAAAGACCAAATCATGTATAAAAATGGGTAGGCCCATCATAATAGCATATGATTTTTTATTGGGGACTGTGAAAGCCAGGATGGCCTTGACTGAAGTTCTTCAAGTTCTGAAAGACCACAGATACCAGCCCAGACTACAGTATTGAGTAAGACTATCAGATGTAATAAAAGGCGAAAGAAAACTGTTTCCTTTTAAAAAGAAATTCTTGGAATTTATGTCTACTGTCAGCTCTACAGAGTATACTAGAAGGAATATTTTCATAAGAAGAGAGGATTAAAGATACCTACAACAGTTTACCAGAAGAGATGCAAGTAAACAACACCACAACAATAAAAAACAAATTAGCAAACATTATTCAGCAATGACTATCAATGTTAATAACCCCCAATAAAGAGATACAGACTAACAGATTGGATTAGAAAACAGGATTCATCTCTTTGCTGCCTCCAAGAAACATACCTCAGCCTGGAGGACAGACAGAACCTTAAGGGAAAAAGATGAGAAAAAGCAGATGGAATGAAGAGACAGGTAGGTGTACTTATTCTAATATCTGACAAAATAGATTTCAAATCAAAACTACTGAGAAGAGGCAGGGAAAGTCATTTCAACCTTATTAAAGGAAAAAATCCTCCTAAAGAATATCATAATTCTACATTTTTATGCACCAAATACCTAATTTCATAGAAGAAACACCGTTAGCTATAAAATCACAAATTGACCCTATCAGATTGACAAACAGCAACTTCAATACTCTGCTCTCACCAGCAGATGTGTCACCCAGAAAAAAACGAGATAGAGAAACTCTGGAGTTAAATGACATCATAAATCAAATGGACCCAAGGAACATTTACAGCACATAGCACCCAAACACTTAGGAATACACTTTCTTCTCAGGAGCCCATGGAACTGTCTCTAAAACTGAGCACATATTAGGACAAAAGGGAGTCTAAACAAATATGGGAAATCTGACATAAACTCATGTGTCCTATCTGACTACAAAGGAAGAAAGCTGGATATCAACTACATTAGAAACAGAAGAACGTGCACAAACACAGAATGAAACAAATCACCATGGACTGAAAATTGGGTAAAGGAAGAAATCAAGAAAAAAATTTAAAACTTCCTAGAACTGAATGAAAATGAAAACACAGCATACCAAAATCTATGGGACACAGTGGAGACAGTCCTAAGAGGAACATTTATAGCACTAAGTGCCTACATCAGAATTCTGGAGAGATCTCATATTAGTAACTTAATCATTTGGGGCTGGAGAGATAGCTCAGTGGTTAAGAGCACTGTCTCTCTTGTAGGGGACCTGGTTCAATTCCCAGTACCCACATGGTAGCTCACAACTGCCTTTAACCCTGGTTACAGGGGACTGGATGCCTTCTTCTGGCCTCTGAGTGCACTGTACACATGTGGCCCTGTGCGCATATATACATGTAGGGAATACATACATATAGAATAAAGCAAATAAATCTAACAGAGTTTAAAGACTAATAACTTCATGACATGCTGAAAAGTCCTAGCAAAAGGAGAACAAACAACACCCTAAAAGAGCAGATGGGAAGAACTAATCAAACTCAGAGATTCAAGTAAGGAAGTAGAAACAAACAAACAAATGAACAAAAGATAATAAAAAAATGTAAGTGAAACAAAACATTGGTCCTTTGAAAAAAATAATATTAATAAGTAGTATTTAAAAAGAATTACTTATTTTTATGTGTATGAGTGCTCTATCTGCATGTACACCTTTATTCCAAAAGAGAGCACATCCTACTCAAGATGGTTGCACACCTCTGGAACTCAGTAATTGAACTCAGGACCTCTGGAAGAGCAGTCAGTGCCCTTAACCACTGAACTATCTCACAAGTCTAAGACTGATAAATCTTTATCCAAATTAATCAAAAACCAGAGATGGAGATACAACTTAATCAATTAGAGGTGAAAGGGGGGCATTATAACAGACAATGAAGAAAGTCAGAGAATCATAATTCATGCGTTAAAACAAAATCTGCATTCAGACTGGGAGACCTAAATGAAATGGGTGCATTTCTAGATATATG
The DNA here is from genome assembly GCA_001685095.1 of Ellobius talpinus. NCBI lineage: Eukaryota > Metazoa > Chordata > Mammalia > Rodentia > Cricetidae > Ellobius > Ellobius talpinus. Next base: position 8,090 of record LOJH01003373.1, on the reverse strand, counting down.
CTATCTACTAATAATAAGAAGAGAAGAAGTAAATATTTTTTTAAAGATTTATTTATTATGTACACAGCATTCTGCATCCATGTATGCCTGCACGCCAGAGGAGGGCGCCAGATCTCAGTACAGATGGTTG
>LOJH01003372.1:0-39237 GCA_001685095.1 Ellobius talpinus | reverse complement strand
AGAAACTATATTATTTGCAATACTGTTTGGCCAATAGCTTAAGCACATTTCTGGTTAACTTTTATATCTGAAATTAACCCATTTCTATTAATCTGTGTATTGCCATGATGCTGTGGCTTACCAGCAAGTTTCTGGTGCATCTGTCTCCTGCAGGTGGCCACATGATTGCTCCCTGATTCTGCCTACTCATTCTCTATATCTCTTCCAGCCTGGCTTTACTCTGTTAAGCCATTGGCCAAAAACAGCTTTTTTATTAACCAATTACAATAAAACATATTCACAGCATACATCACCTCCTACATCATTCAGGTCATGCTGTCAATTCCCTTATTAATTCAGAAAATATCAAAACACTAGATTCACAAATGACCATAAAGGTTAATGAATTACATACTCTCATCTAATACAGAAATTGCCTGTAGGGATGAGACAGTCATTTCAGCACTGAATATCTCCTGCATAGGAACTTTTCTGCTTTCAAGGCCATTAATTTTACTTTTCAGAATGCTCAATTATAAGACATTCTTTCATATCAAGTTAAAATTTACTTTTCTGAAGCTTCCAGAATTCTAGCTGAATCCATTCTCAGCATAAAATAGGAAAAATGAATTAAAGACCAAATTTAAAAAAAGCAGAACATAAAACATAGCAAATCTCTTCTAACCTTAAAAATGTTTCAATCTTACTATTAGATTGGTCCTAATTCTAGGTCTCTAAAGGTTAAATCTAAAAACTGGCAGTCCCTTCTGTTTTTCATATAATGTGGCTGGCTCTACAGACCCTTGCCCAGCCTAACAGCCTCTGAAAAAGAAGATTCATTTTAAATGCTGTATACAGAACTGAGTAATTTGGACAATCATGTTGTTTGCAACATTAAGTTGCTGATCCATTGCAGTTTTGTAGTTGTCATGTCATACTTTTGTTTCTGCTACATTTGTAGATTTCAAAAAAAATCCAAAGTTTTGAAAACATAATAATCTGATATTAATTTTAAAAAATCTGTTCTTTTCTGTGTTCTGTGAAGGGGATTCATTGAGATTGGATTTTTCTTGGTAGCCATGGCTGTCCTGGAACTCACTATGTAGACCAAGTTCACCACCAACTCACAGAAATCTACCTGCTTCTGTTTTGGCCTCCTGAATGCTGGGATTAAAAGCATGCACTAATGACTGGGCTCTTCTGTGTCTTTAGTATTGATTATTTGGAGCTAAATGTGAGACTTTTAGTTTATTGAAATAGGTTTTCAAGTTTTATATTGTTATAAGAATTCAAAATTTTCTGGGCATGATAGCATATGACTTTAATTTCAGTACTTGGGAGGAAGAGGAAAGTGGATCTCTGTGAATTTGAGATCAGTTTGTTGTATATACTTTTTTATACTTACTAAAATCACTTCTAAGCTTGGTTTCTGGAATTTCCTTGCTTATCAACATCATGCTAATTGGTTTGTGTGTGTAAAAAGCTCATTTTTAAATGATAAGAATGTTGATTTATTTCATGGCATTAGCTTTGTTCTCATGATTTCCCTGAGCTGCTCATAAGTGGTTTATGTGAGAAGGAATTGTTTTTACTGCTGCTGGATAAGAACTCACTCCCACTGAGCAGGATGAGAGAGTGTGAACACAAATGGAAGTTGGATGTAAGAATCACATGGCAGTACTTCTCACGAACACACACTGGTCTCTGAATCGATTCTATCTATTTTGACTATTATTAAATATTATTTTAAAATAATATTTATCTAAAATTAATGTATAGGTATGGATGTTTTGCCTGCATGGATGTCATTGCACCACATACATGCCTGGTGCTCTCAGTGGAAAGAAAAGGGGAACATATTATCTGGAGCTGCCTTTAGACTTTGCTGTGAGCTTTGCTGGTTGCTGCTGCGAATCAAACCCTAGTTGGTCTTCTGAATGAGAAGTTAGTGTCCTTAACCTCTGAGGGATCTCTCCATCCCCTGGTATGTCTTTTTATTTGTTGATTTTAGGTTTGGTGAACAAGTAAGGTCACATATCTAGTACAGTTGAATAATTAGATAAAAATAATACAGTGTGGTTTGAAATCATCTGAAAACTGTACAAGTCTCCCAAAATGACATCATCTACAAACCTCCTATATTTTAGCAGATTTTGATAAGAGAAAATAATTGCTATATATATCTTGATACTTTATTGAAATCAAATAAGATTCCACATATATAAAGCAGACTTTGGCTCAGTGCTCATTCTACACGCAATGGGATTGTTGGACTTGGCAGTACACTTGACTGGGGGAAAGTAGTTAGTAATTTCTTCTTGTTTCTATTTTTTTCTATCCATTATAACAGTGGTTATATTTCTAGATTCTGAGTGTTAAAAATGAACAAATTACTGAGGATGTATCTTTACCCACAACAAAATGAAACCTGTTACTTAAGACTAAAACACTCACTTAAGAGTTGCAATGAAGAGTAACATGAATGCTAATACAAATCCTTTATTTCAAAAGAGTAAATCTAATAGATTTGTTTTTCAAAATTATTGCATCGAAGCCCCACTTATGTTTGTGTTTTCCTAAACCTTGCTGCAAACTGACAATTATTTCTAATATATAATTAAACAAATTTTGTGTTAGGAAGAAAACTTTTCATTTTTAAAGAACATTTAGAGGAGAGAGAAAAAATACCCAGAAATATCATGCATGAGGACTAAAGGTGATAGTGTGAACTAAATGGATTTCAAACTCTTTTTCAAATGCTTATCTGGAAAAAGATGTTCTTTAAATGAAGTAGCTTTCTATTCATAAATTTAGAATATTTCTAAGTTTAATAATGCTCAATAATGAACTAATTTTAAAAATAAAGTTATATATATACACTTTCACATATATATATACACTTTCTTTTTAAAATTAATATATATAGTAGTTTGGATACAAGGGGGTTACTGGTATTCCTTTGCAAGCTTCATAACTTTCTACAGGTCTCCATTTATCAACACATGTATTTGAAAGTTTTCTAACAAAAAGAAAGTCCAACAATCTTTACCAATGATAAACTCGGTTACATTTTAGGTAAATTTATTTACTTAAAGAATCAATTTGTTTGATTAGGGTGTAGCTAAAACTTCATTCTTTTTTCATTAAAAAAATGCTGCACCAATGAAAATATCCTGAGGGACTGGAGATAAGGCTCGCCTGTTAAAGCACTGGATGTCTTTGCAGAGGACCTAGGTTCAGTTCCCAGCACAAGGCACCTTGCAAACATCTGTATCTCCAGTACCAGAGGGTATGACACCCTCTTCTGACCTCCACCAATACTGTATGTATGTGGTGCACAAACACACGTGACAGCAAAAACCATACCCATAAAATAAAAAAATAAAATAAATGCTTTTACAAAAATAAAATAGGGGACTGAAGAGGTGACTCAGCAGTTACTGCTCTTCCAGATGACCTGTGTTCAATTCCCAGAACCCACTTGGTGGCTCACAACCATCTGTAACTTCTGTTATAGGGGATTTTATTTTATGCCCTCTTCTGGCCTCAGTGAGAACCAGGCATGCATGTGATACACAGACATATATGGAGGGAAAACACATATAAAAGGAAAAAAGAAAAGAAAGTGGTGAAAATCCTGTGAAGAAATAATAATGGCTATTTTTTAGAGAGTAAGTGTATAATTATGTATAAATATATTTATTCAACTAAACTAATTTAAATCTAGGTCACAAATTCAGATATTATCTCTTACAAAATAGAGCCAATCTTTTTTATTTGTTCCACTAAATTAAATTATGATGTTTCAAGTTTATGTTTTCAGGCAAAGAGAATTCTGCCTCTTCTTAGTTTGGTTCTCTAAAATAACTGCTAACAACTTGTTACAATACCAACTATGATCTTGGTGCATGCCTGGATCCCCAGCACTAGATCGGCAGAGGTAAGAAGCTCATGGATTCAAGGCCATCATGGGCTGTGTAGTCACAGTAGTTCTCAAAAATAACAATCACTACCACTACCACAACAAAATAATTTAAAATTTTCATATTACCACAAATATTGAGAATTTGATCTTCATAAATATTCTCACTTGGTCTATATATCTATTTCAATCATGAATTTCCTACAATAGAAAAGGATGGTTAATAAAAACAATATTATATTAAGAATTTTTTAAAAATCGTGAGACTGGGAAGATGATCCAAAGGTTAAGAGAACTTGCTGTTCCTGCAGAGGTCATGAGCTCAGTTCTTAGGACCCATATCAGGAAGCTCAAAACAGCCTGTATGTAACTCCAGTTCTACATAATTCAATGCCTTTTTCTAGTCTCAATGGGCACGTGATGCACATAAGCTCAAATAGGGTTGCATGCATACACATAAAAATGATATTTAGGGAAAAGAGAGCTGAAAGACACATGAACCAAATTGTTACTAAAAAGATGTCAAAGATAATAAAACTCTTTTAAGCTCATTTATGAACGATAGTATTCTTAATGGCAGTGTCATAGTAGTTTCCTCCCCAACATAAGGGCTAACTCTGAGACGAATGTGCTCAAGTGTGCTGGTTTTTTTTCAGTCAAGAAAGCTGATCTACAAAAGTACAACAAGGCTTCTTCTCTAACCCAGAAACTTGATTTACTAGAGAGTAGGAAAGAACTAGAAGACAAAGAGAAGCCATGGTGGTAGGATCTTCAGAGGGAAACAGGAAATGAACCAGAGAAGCTGTATAGAGTCAGGAGCCCCAGAAGGCAAATCTAGGCACTCAATATATGTTGAATCAGAGGGAACTCAATGGCATGATAAATGATCATATTATGACCTCCTTCCTCAAGGACTGCAGTAAAGAATTATTGGTCAGAGCTGTTCTTCTTACACACACACACACACACACACACACACACACACACACACACATCTTTTTACCCTGTTCTTTTCCTTCCTCAAACCTTGCTTTGGAGCTCTTGGTGGCTTCTTATTACCATTCATTTATCATACATTGTGTAGACCTTGTAAATTAAGCCATTCATACTGTGAATCTACTTGGGAAGCACCCTCAGTGAGTCTTTTTCATGCAATTTTAAAGCATTCGAAGAGGGCCATCTGCTATAAGTATGATCATTGGATGATGGCAAACAGTGCTGGGTCACAGATGAGAAAGTAACAGTATTTGAGAGTCATTTTTATGTTACTGTTATAGATTTCATACTGGAGAAATGTTTTAGTAATGAAGCAGAAAACAAAGAGGGACCATTGGCAAAGAACAGTGATACTGAAAACCTTAATATAATAAATATAAAAAGAATGTTCCAAAGCAGCCTAACTTTAAATCTTACCATATCTAGTGGGTGATGACCATGCCATTGTCCACAGAATGGACAATTCCACTTTCCTGTTATCTCAGAATAGACAACATGGAAGTGGAAAAGGGTAAGAAGAATCAAATCAGTGCCTATATGCTTTTACTATTGATTGTTCATCCAAGGAAAACAATCTAATGCTCACAGGAAATATGAGAGGGATAATGAAACTGTTCCTCTAGAATTGGTCCTTTTTGATCTTCTTTTACTTTGGGGACTTGGTCTTTTACTAACAGTTTCATTCAGTGGTAAATTCCTCCCACTTACATAATCTTCTCTGGGGTATTAAAGGCAATTATAGAAACTTAAGACACTTTTTATTAATGTAAAAGTAGCAAGTTCTTAATCACATGAATGTTTGCAGGTAAAAAGAAATAATCATATCTGGTTCTTATATGTGTAAGTCAGCATTGGACTCAAGACTTGGAGGGCCCGAGATGGATATGACTTGAAAGATTTCTCCTTGAATAATGGCTTTCATAATACTGGAGGGCATTATGCGAGCTTCCAAGGAATGGAAGCAACCAATTGACTGACCCAGCTGTAATGTCTATTAACCTCAGTAATGACCATTATGGCAAGATAACCCTCGGGGCACAATAGTGGCACTTGATACCTTGGCGATAACCAGGCAATAATCAGGCCCCCTAGACAGGCGGGAAATCTTGCCTGGTACTGGAAACTTAACCAACTACTTGGGGCAAGTGAAGTCATGGATTTTTTAGAGGAAAGCCTACTGTTGCCACTTTACTAAGCCAACATAATTCCTAACTACACTCTATTTGTTCTTCTAACTGGAGACAAGTGTAGTTCCCAATCCTTACCAAAGGAGCCTCTATTTGCAGCAGACACAGACCAATGTGACAAACCACAACTGGTCAAAATGCAGAAAACAAGTAATGATTGCAGGGTGTGCAGCCCCTACACAACATAACTCCTGCACCAAAGTCTCAGAAAACATCCTGGCTGAGGAAGCAGAAAGAGTGTAAGCACCAGATGGTAGGAAGTCTGCTGTGAGATTATACCTTCTGGTTATGGCAGTAAAGCCTCTCTCAGGACACTTCAACACTACAGTTGCCTAAACAAGACCTGAACGAGGATGATAATAATTGCGTGCTAACATGGAAGGGGTATGAGCTCCCTAATTGACTATCCAATGCAAAATTTTCAGCTGCAAAATTGTACATATATATGTATATATAATCATAAATGCATATATATGTAATGCTAAATGGTTTTATCTATATATTTATGAATATATGCATATATACATATGTGTATGTGTAATGATAACATTAAAGAAAAAGAGATCATGGTTTCCAGGCAAGGGGAAAAAGTATGCATGGAAGGAATTGTATGGAGGAAAGGGGATGATGTGATTATAGTAAAAATCAAAATTTAAGGAATATATATATTATATATAAGCATTGAGGGCCACATAAACAAAGACAAGTTAACAAATGGAAATATTAGAAAATATCCCATTGTGATTTTTTTAGTATTACCAATGTATACACTACAAATATATATTGTTAGTTGAATGGAGTTAACTTTTCATGGTTTTCTTTTTTTACTATTTTAGTGTTTCTGAATCTTTAATTTATGCACATCACACTCTAAGGAGACTAGAAAAGAATAAACTATGGGGCTCACAGTCTTAAAGAAAAGCTTTCAGGTATCGATATTCATTAATGCTCTCCTCTTAAATGATTCCAGTCTTTTGTGCTACCAAAATGAAAATGTTATCCTTAGGTTTTGCAATTTGGATCTTGTGAGGAGATAAAGAGGGAAGAAAAAAAGTTTCTGATTCAAGGGTGTAATAAACTCCAGCTGTTATATCATGAGCCTAGTTATGTCAAAATAAATAAATGATCAAAAATAATCTTATTAAAAACAAATTCACATTGGAACTTTAGAAAAATAAATGTAGGTAAAACAAGAGAAATGAAAATAGGATGGATATTAAAATTCAGGACCTACCTAGTTGATTATGTATTAGCCAGATCAAAGCCTCTGAATGATAATGAGCCAGCAAACAGGGATTACCACCTGTCCTATTCAACTAGCAGCTGGACCTACCAAGAACAACTGGACAAGAAGACTTATATAAATTAGCCTTTAGATGGATAAGCTAAGTTTTTCACCAGCTTCTCAGTTCTGCATCTTTATCACTTTTATCACTCGTGTCAGAAATATGTACAAAGCTCCATTTTCCTGAAGGCAAAATCATATATATTATAATATATATATTATAATAGCTGATTTTGCCTTCAGGAAAATGGAGCTTTGTACACCAAACACCAATATTCCCAAGGAACAGAGGTTGTCTTCTAAATCTAATAAAGCTAAGATGTCAGATGCACTTGGGTTTTCTTATCAGTGGATTATCTTTTGCTCTTATATTTAAGCAACTAAAAATTCTTTCAAAAGAAACAGAAATATAAATTCTTTAAAAATCCAAATTATTAAAATCCATTCATTCCTATACCTAGTCCATGTGGCATCATCTCACTGCGATTTCTTTGAAAAGTGACAACATCTATGAATACCTAAAAAAATGTATCAAATATTTTTGAATCAAGATCACAGGTTAAAATTGAAGCATGTAACAGTCTTTATTTGGTGGTAAACTATTGTAATGTTAGCAGGATTTTTTTTTTCAAATTATCATGGGCCTGGAGTGGAGCTCAATGGTAGAATGTATACTTAGTATACACAAAGCTCTGTGTTGAATTTCTAGAACTGATCTCCCAGAAGCTATTCTGGAAAAACATGTAAAAGAATAAGTGAATAAGACCCCCCTCTACCTATCTAATCTATCTATCTATCTATCTATCACCTATCTTCAATCCAGCATATTCAGGCTCTAGGTTCAATCCCTATCACTAAATTTTCCCCATCTCTCCCACTCCTCTCTCTCAATGAATCTCTCCTTGATGCCTTAACATTTATAATTAAAGATTTCAAATATAGCATCCAAAGATACCAGTTAAGGAATTCTTTTAATAGAGCAATTTGGTAACCAGGAAGTCTTAAAAATGATAACACCCTTCACCCACCTGCTTTTTATTATTATTCTCCCTTCTGTCAAGGGCAGAACTAAGATAGATAGTTGGTTTGGAAGATTGGTAACTGGCCTTTTTTGAATACTACACTCCAGATTCTAGTTGGCTGTTCTTGTGATAATTCTGTTCCCTAATTTATGCATAGGTCCAAATCACTATACATCTATTTGTTCTTGAAGAACAATTGGGAAACTGGTAGATGCAGAAGAAAAGAAAAAGGGAAAAGAATAAGAATTAAAGGGCAGTATGATGTGCACTACTTTGAGCATGAATATAAGTGAGGGAACAGAATATTAAAAAGGATACACACATGCCTGTCTTCTTCTCTAAAAAATAATGCCATGTATTTTACATAGCACCTGGCTGGATAGGTCTAAGGGTATCATCCATGCAGGGTTGGCAGATCAATTGGTATCTTGTACTCTTTTCTAACTCTTTGAATCTATGTGACTCCAGGAATTAGAAAGTTCTTTCCATTGCTACTTGTGAGATAAACCTGGCCAGATGTTGAGCTTCAGTGCAGTGATTTTTGTAATGTGATGTCTGTCAGTGTTCAGCAATTTATCAGATAACCAAGTCCAATCCCATTAAGATAACTGCTACACTCGGAAATTGAAGACACAGAGCCATATAGAGGTGGCTTTTGTCTGGAAAGGACAAAGGAACAGAATAATGTGTTCAGTTCAGTTTCTACCACTCAATAAAACAATCCAAGAGATCTTTGTGTGTGCTTTGCTCATTTAATCAGAAGTGACAAGTAATTTTATGACCTAAACTCCTGTTTTCAACTCTGAGGTTAATGGGTATGTGACAACTTTGGAGGAGTAATCAAGTGTGTACTCCTGTTATACATTCCAAAGGTCTGAGATGGTAACTGAGGGGTTTGGATGCACGTATAATATTAACTCTCAATGTCTGTTCTTTATTTCTGGTGCTCGGTATGGAAGCCAAAGCCTCATTCCTGCTGCGCAAAGTACTCTACCATTGAACTCTTTTCCCTGTCCAGTATATGCTTAATGTTCTAGAAAATTAAAAAAAACTGACAGCTTATTTACTTTATAATTTTCTGATATCTAGAAAACACATCATCAACTCTGTTTATAGAAAGGTAGATTATGAATTATACAACTCTTGCTATAGGAGTAAAAATACTGTGTTAAGAGCTAGAGCTATTGTTGAGTGGTTTTGAGCACTAGATAGGCACTTATTTTTGAAACAGGGTCTCACTGTGTAGCCTTTGCTGACCTGGAACTCTTTATGTAGACCAGGTTGGTCTTGAACTCTCAGAGATCTGCCTACTTCTATCTTCCAGAGTACTGAGGTTAAAATTGTACACCACCACACCCAGCCAGAGAAGTGGATGCTCTGGTAGAAGATCTAGTTTTGGTTCCCACCACCCACATTGTTGTTTTTAGGCAGCTGTAACTCACGTTCCAGGAAAATATAACACTGTTTTCTGCCCATGAGCATCAGGCACACATGTGAAGCACTTGCAAGTATGCAGGTGCGCTGTCATTTACATAAAATAAAATAAATGAATCTTTAAAAAATGCTTGCATTTTTGCTACTATAATATACTTGAAATATGCTACTTATGAAGAAGAGGTTTATTTACCTCATTATTTTTGACGTTCAAAGCTCAAAAGGGAACTGGACATGGTGGCTCACACCTCTAATCTTAGTAGTTAGGAGGTCGAGGGAAGAGGATAGAGGATAACCTTAGCAATATGGTGAATTCAAGAGGCCAGCGTGGGCTACATGAGTTCCTGCTTCAAAAACAGAAACCAAAATATTTCAAATGTTCCTGCATAGGCTCGTAACAAAAGCCACAGAGTTGCATAGTGGATGGCAAAGTGCCTCTTCATGAATGCACATAGACACAAGAATGACCACAAGGTAAGCAAGGAAGCAGTGATGGCTGCCTGGGGCTTTTATAACAACTTCCTCTGACAAGTAGCTTACTCCCTGGGGCTCCCAAATCTTCCCCACTTTCCAATAGCTTCACCTTTCCAGCTAAGTCTTCAATCACAATGGACCCCTGGAAGGCAAACAAATAAGCCATTCTCAAGCCAAGGAGACACTGAAAGAAAACTGAACAGTCCACAAGACATTAAGCAATAGAAGATTTGGGGGTTGGGGGAACAAATGTAAAACCATGAAAGTAAATGAAAACATTGTAGCTGTTAACACATTTGGATATTTGAAAATTTACACTTGATGTTAATATCGTGAATTAAATGACAAACAGATTAGACCGCCCCAGGAGGCACATAAGCCATTCTCATGCCATGGAGACATTCAAATTAATCTTCCAAAAAGTCCATAAAACATTAATCAAAATAAGATTTTGTTTTGCGGGAAGGAAGGGGACAAATGGAAAACCATGTAAATCAATGAAAACATTTTTAATTCTTAACAGATTTGGATATTTAAAAACTGCACTTTATTTTAGTATAGTGAATTAAATGACAAATGGGTTTATATTGAAAATTACAGGTTAAAATAAATAAATGTTAAATAGAAATGAAAATTATTATTTGTAAACAAAATTATATCTGTTCTACTGTGCTTTTGATTAGTTTGGGATACAAGCTGCAAACCAACAGCCTTTGGGCTAAATTGGGATTGCACACATGTTTTGTTGAGCCCACACAGATTTTTTTTTAATTTTGTATTACTCAACACTTAAATATTCAGATAATTTTTACAGAGTAATCCAAGCTTCTGATTTCATGCTAAATGGTATGATATGACCATGTTGAACTACCTCTCTTTCATGCTAACAACTGGCTTGAACCAATAGCCATCACTCTAGAAACAGACATGCAATGCACTATGCATTTCTCATGAAACTGTTACCCTCCCCTTGGCCATGGCTGCCCATATATATCAGCAAGACCTATCAGCATTTAATTTTTCCATCCATAGTTTAAAGAAGCAAGGCTTTACCACAGCGGTCTTAGAATATTTTTGTATGTTTTAAGTCAAATGACACTGTCTTAGTTAAGGTTTCTATTGCATTGAACAGACACCATGACCACAACTTTTGTAAAGGAAAGTATTTGATTGGGCCTGGCTTACAGGCTCGTACACTATCTTTATGGTGGGAAGCACACAGGCAGACAGAGTGCTGGAGAAGGAACCAAGAGTTCTACATCTGGATTGGCAGGCAGCAGCAGTAAGAGACAGTGAGCCACTGGACTGGGCCTCAGCTTCTGAATCTTCAAAGTCCACCCCTTGTGACACACTTCCTCCAAAAAGGCCACACCTACTTCAGCATGTCCTAATCCTTTCAAATAATGCCACTCTCTAGGAGCATATTGGGGCCATTTTTTTCAAACTGCCACAAAAGCTGAAACATAAAATAGAGAAAATGGAGACAGTCTCTCATTTATTAAATTGATTCTGTCTTTATAAGCTTTCTGTTCAGTACAACTTGGGGCTAGATCATGTCACTGACAGAAATGTTAATTTTTAACTTTTCCAAAGACTATAAGAGGCAATACTTTGCTCCTTTCTTTAATGAAATCAGATAAATCATGATACCATGGTTTGACAATTCCAAACTAGTAGTGCTAATGGACATAGATGATGCAAAAATTCTAAAGAAAAGCCCAACAATTCAAATCAAGTAGTGAGTGTTCTCATTCACCTCTCACAACTAAGTTGGAACCATTTCAAGAGTGGCAAATTGAGCTGGGCTAGCTTGATATCTACATTTTGTTGTGATTTTCTCCTCTTTCCTTTCCTTCCACTCTCTTCCTTCCTCCCTGCCTTCTCATCTTCTTCCTCCTTTTCTTCACTTTCTCTCCCCCTACCCTGCTCCTTTTAAGACACTTTAAACATTTATTTTTGTGGTACTGTGGATGGAATACATGGCCTTGTACAAGATAAGCATGTAGTCTACCCTTAAGTTAGACCCCAACTACAATTTTATTTGTAACATTTATTTAATCCAGCTGAAACTGATCTTTGTGTACCCTGACTGTTCTCTTTAATTTCTTCCCCTTCTTTTCTTGCCCTTCCTCTCTCTCCTCTCTCTTGTCTTTCTTGCAAAAGGTAAATACCTGGGCCTCATGCATACTAAGTACCAATCAGTGAGTTATACTCCCAGAACAGCATCCATACGAAAAAGAAAGAAAGAAAAAATGAAGACAATCCCCAGCTCAAAAGTCACACCAAAAAAATTCACTTTCAACTAGATTACACAGCTAAATATTAAAAGTAAAGTTGTTGGAGTTGAGGGCTAGCTCAGTGTTACAGTATTTGTCTAGCATGTACAAGGTTATGGAGTTCAATACCCAGCACCCCAAGAAATACATGCATAAATAACAAAAATTTCTATGTGATAATCTGAGAGAACATAATCATCATTTTGAATTAGCCAAGGTTTCTTAAGTTGAGCACAGAATTTTCCATATTGATACAATTATGCATTGTAATAACCTTAAAATTAATAATTTCCATTGAAAGGCATAGCCAAGTGAGTTAAAATTGAGAAAATATTTATATTCTGAGTTTAATACACATATCACTAACATAGGCAATTTTACCTCTTACTATGTACTAAGTGTCTATGTAATACATGTAAACCAAATGTGAAACAAAAGATGTGTCAAGGGACATTCTTGGAAACTTTATTTTTTTAAACCCTTCAAAGAGGAAACAACCAAAGGTACCAAGAATACAACAATAAAACACAGGATAGATTTACAACAGAATATCATACAGAAATGAAAAGGAGTGCTGGATACACATAATGATGTGGATCAATCTCATAAATAAAATGTTCAATTTTAGTTATGAGTTTACACCTAAACTTATACATACTGTACTATTCAGTTTCTAAAGAGTTAATAAAAACACAAAAAGCTAAATCATAGTATTAAATGGTAGATTATCATTTACCTTTAGAGTGAGGAATAGAATAGCTATTATTTGCGGGTGGATTACTGAACATTTTGTTTATTACACTAGTATGGGTGTGCTCATCTTGTGATAATTGGATTTTACTGGATATTATAACATGTCCACTTTCTAAATGTGGTTTGTTTAGTTCTATAAACATTCTTTTTTCCCCAGAACGCCCATGAAAACAGTGCATTGAATTCAATATATTTTTGAAACAGTGTCACCAATTTTTGTGGTTGTTGTTAGAGAAGCTGCAGTATATTTTCAGATCCATTCAGTAAACAAAGACATCATAATGCAGTAATGAGAATTAGGTTAAAATTATGTCACAGCCTCACCTGCTGGTTGTTTTTCATAATCATACTCTACACCTGCTTTCAATTATGAATATCAAAATTTCCCCATTCTTGTCATATTAATATATATTTAAGACAAGATATACTTTAGAAGATGACATGAGGCACGAGATAGGTTAACAGGGGTTTTGGCAGTACACAATAGATATTATATGGCCCTAGCAGTTAAGTGACTACATGAAATACCATTTTGTCTAGAGAACAAATGTTTAAAACACTAAAGACAAGCCACAACACAAAGCTTAGGTGAAAATGTAATGGTTGACCTGGAAATGAAAGAGAAACACATTTATAAAAGCTTTTCCTTTTGTGTTGTTTATCCATTGAAAGGAATTAATATTATAGCATAAGAGAACAAGTACTAAATTTCGAGGACAATGACTTAGGTTCTTGGTTTTAATTCATGATGCATGATCTTTGGTAAATAAAGCTATGTCACTGCTTCCGTTTCTGCATCTGTTAAAATATGTCACCCAAATCTTCCTTTCAGGAGTATGAGAATCAAATGGGACAGTGGAAGTTAAGTGTTTTATAAAGTGCTATGTAAACACACGGGGTTGATTTCCTATTTGCATATGACTTCTATATGGATGGTTGCGTCATTCTATAAAGACCATGGAAGAAGTTATCCTAAGATCTGCTTTTTAATGACAGGTTAGCTACATTATTCAAATTACTCTCCATCTCTGCACCTCCAGCTGGAAATATTTTTTCAATTTCTTGTCTTTAGTAAAATGAAGTTTTGGGTTGGATTATATCAAATTTTTTCCTGCTTATATACCTCATGATTTTATCTTTTTACACCTGAGTAAGCCAATTTCTGGAGGCTAATTAGCTGACTGTAGATGCGGCAGTGTTGACACATCATAGACTTATCAGAGATAAGTTGAGGGACACGGTTTCAAAACCACAGTAGCAACTTCTGGAGGGTATCTAACTCCTTAAATGAAAAAGTCAGAATGTTACCACTGAAGAAAAGCAAGGAATACCTGGATTACGGTGTCCTGGTATTCTTTTCTTAAAAGGAGCTCCAGCATAAGATTCCTATTCTGAGTGAGACAGTATTGGCTGAACAGTGCTGATCTAGTGATTCTATTTTATTTATTTTTCTTCTTTTCATGTTTATGTGTGTAAGTGAGTAAGTGCACACGTGTGTACACGAAGGTGTGGAGCACTGTGGTTGATGTCAGCAACACTTCCTCAATTTCTCTTTCACTTGGAGAGGCAGGGTCTCTCTGTGAAACTCTGATATTCTTGAATATGTTTGAAACCACACATATTCTTGCTAGCCAGCTCGCTCCAGGGATCTCCTGTTTTCTACCTTCAGGAGCTCAAATTACAAGCTGGGTACCATATCCGCCTGACATTTGTGTGGGTTCCTGAGATTCAGACTTGGGTTCTCTGGCTTGCATAGCAAGTGATTTAATATTGAGCTACCTCATCAACTAAACGTGTAACCCAGGCTGGCCTCCTGCTTGTGTTCTTCATACCTCCACCTCATCAGCATATCCTACTTATCTATGCTACTACAGTTGGATGTTTTACTTTTTATATAGGCTCTTACTATAAAGCGCAAGCTGATCTTGAATTGGCTTCTCTGTGTGTTGGCATTGCAGAACAGTCACCACTCCAAGATTTAGGTGATTCTTTTCAAGTTTCCAGCGTTTGGGTTTGTATCAAAAGTGTTTGCTATGAATCGGATATTTATGTTTCTAAGAGACACTGTAAGTTTTCACGTATTATGTATTGGTGATATGTGCAATGGATTATGACTTTTTTGGTCACTGTGTTTGAGAGAGGAAGTGCTAAAAATAAGACCCATATGCTACTCAAGGAATAGGAAGTTCTCAGTTATGAACTTTGAGAATACATTTATAAAAGGAATTTAGCCTTGTGATGTCATACATTCATGAGCTTTCTCTGAGCTTTCAAAAGGTTTCATTCCAGGTGGTATACCTAGAAAACATGGTCTCTAGATGGGAGTAGCAAGTTGTTTTTATTTTTTCTTTCCTTTTTTTTCAGTGAGAAACATTAAACACTTTGGTAACTAACTCCTCAGTATCTGCCTGAGGATAGATCAAGGCTTCAAGAACAGAATAGCTATGAAGAAACATTCTCTGGGGCATTAAACATGGTACATGCAGTATCCATAAATACAGGCAAAATCTCCTTTCTGAATGAGGAGAGAATAGATTCTTGCTGGCCCGGAATAGTTTCATTTGAACTCTACCATGGGAATATCAGAATTATTGCCACTACAATTGAACAGTCCTTTAAATGGAACTCTAAATTCTATAACTACCCATAACTATGGCATCTAAAATAAGACTATTAATATCTTAAGGGCTTGTGGCTGTGAAAAAGTACTAAAATTATCATTGAAAAAGTTCAACTTTTTCCATTTTCTAATAGCTAATGCCAACCTATTTTTTGAATCTTGAGGATGACAAGTGTGTCACGAAGATTTTTATGGAGACCTGCAGTACCTTGAAAGAGTTCCTTGAGAAAACAGTTTATTGCTCCCTTCACAGTGGGTCAAGAGACTGTGATTTCCAGAACAAAGCTATTTTATAGGCACCTTTTAAAACTCTGTCAAAAAGCAGATGAGTGGGTCCTAATTTTTCAAAGAACTACTCTGAGCTCAGTGAAGGAATTATTATTGGACAGGTGGGAGCAAAGAACAGGGCTAATAACTTAAATCATTGCTCACATAGATTTTACTCAATATTCCTGGTGTCAAGTCATACACACTCTGACTCATAATACGGTTGCTGGAATTTTCTTCCAGTCACCACATTTCCAAGCTTTCAGTATTTTCTTAGGTTTTAGACTGTGCACTAATTGGCACAGCTCTAAATTGGATTAAACCTTAGAGTAGCAGACTTCACGTAGGGTCAGTATCTCTATTAACTATTTGAGCTTCTAGGTCATACCATCTGTTTTGGCATTTCTCCAGTAATCTCCTCTTTAGAATATTTATCTTTACTGTGCCCAACAGTAAATATGCCAAACATGGTCACTTATAAACGTTAATAGCTCAAGTGGGGAACCTGCTTGTTAGAAACATGGTGAAAAGTCTGTGAAAACGAAGACAGTGGTTGGATATTCTATCTCAGTGTGCTCTGTGTCAGTTTATACCTCATGCTCTTCACATAGTGGTGAACCAAGCTACGCCTGAAATTCAACACACCCTTGAAAGGTGGTGGTAGTGTGTGTGTGTGTGTCAGGGCATTGTAAAAGTGGGCTGGGCTGAAAGAAACAAGAACCGGAGTAGCAAATCTGAAAACAAAGGAATGTTGTGAAGACATATAATACATTTGAGGGGCTATTTTCATGGGGTTATGATCAGTTTATGGCATTTGAGATCTGTTGGAATAAAAAACAAACTCCCATGCCTTGCCCCAAAGACAAAGAAAAAGAAGGCTAGTGGGAGCTGGTATTGAAAGAATGAAAATAGCTTTCAGAACAATATGTGCATTCCAACTATTGAGTTTGAGTAGGAATATAGATATCAGATTGGTTGGCAATGTCTCTCAACAAGATCCTGACAGATAGAAAATATGTAAGCATTCTTTCCTGGCCACAACTAAGTATATTAGGGGTAGATTTAGCTCAGCTTACACTGTGGTACATGGCTTCTGGGGGTTGCTGCCTTTCAATATAATTAAAATATTGGGTCACAGCTTGTTGGTTAAATGGCTCAAGTTATCTAGAAAGCTCCATTATGAGATAGAACTGAGAATAGTGTGGGTGTATTCCTAACTGTCAGCCCTTTCCGTGCTCCATTTTGTTTCATTAGTGTGGACCAGCATGGGCTTGCCTTTAGGTGCCAGGGAGGAATGCACAACTTCTAGTTCTTACGTGTGGAAAGGAGAAGACAGTTATGATTCCCTTTGAAAAGAGATGCATGCATACCAGCCTGCATCTAAGCTTGGGGCAACAATTCTAGGCTTGAGCGATGACATTTTTGTATAATAAATGAAAATGAAACTTCATTTGGATTTCATAATTACTTACTACTGGTGTGATTTTGAAGCAGCTCGTAGGTCAATATGGTTCTCTTTTTATGTAATTTAGCACTGAGAAAACCATAATGCTAGATATGCCACTACTAAGAATTTTTCAAATAGCTTTAACCATACACACAAATACTCATAGTAATAATGGTGATGCCATTGCTTGAGACTCTGCTTAGGTGATGTTGGTCTATATTTGACTCATTTAAAAATTATCTAAAGATGAATGATAATGATCATTAACCCATATCTACAACACAGTGTTTTTTTTTGTTTTGCTTTGTTTTTCCTAAATGAGTCAGCTGGAGAACCTAACAGCATAAATCTCTTCTAATGAATTAAACGGAAACATCATGAATACATATAATGCTTCTAAAATGAACTAAATATTTTCATGAACACACTCTCTGGAGCCACACAAGAGATAGCATTGGTGAGCAGCAGGTTGGCACTGAGTAAATGCTGCTCAGCAGGTCCGACATGGACAGCTGGAGGAGGATCTGAAATTTAGCTAGTCTACCAGGCACAACACAAAACTGGAAAGGAGACGATCCATGCTGAAAATGAAAAATTTCTGCGTAGACTCAAAGATCTAGTATAGTATGCATACACACAAGAAGCACAAATATCTTTGGAGAGAGTTCCAGTGAGCTTTTCCTTTGAAGATTATTTTCCTGTATTTTTGTTTTTTGTATTTTTTTAACAAAATATAACAAAACACCTCCTGTTGCCCTGAATGCTAATGGTGGAAGGCTGTTGCTATGGTGATGCTAATTTCAACACTGTTGCCTGTGGACTTCACATGAACTCGCTGTTTTAACTTCTGCAAATGTCATTTACAAAATGAAAACCCATTAATGATTAGTGAGGGCACAATGTTCCGCTTTAATTAGAATAATAAGGAATGCTGATGCACAAACTACAGGTTTGTGAATCGCTCCTGAGCCTACACTGTCAAAATTAATTACTACAGATGAAGACTTGCTTCTATTTTTTTTAGAGGAAGCTTTAGAGTAGAACCGTTGTACTTTGATTTCAAAAGAATTAAAAACTTTTACTTTAAATTTAAAGGTTAAAAAAGAGAACATTGGTCCTAGAAATATACATGAAAACTAGATCAGAATAGCCAAACATAAATTAAAACTGTGGTCCAGATACTTGTAACTCAAGAACTGAAAATAATCCAGCTACTTACTATCTTTAAAATTGGGGGGGTGATGCAAGAAAGTTGTTTAGATATTTAGAAAATGACTAATAAAAACATGGTGTGCACAGCAAGCAGCTTGATATCATATTCATGTGTCCACACAAGGAAATAGTGAACAATTAAAACAACTAGAAATGGACATATGAAGACAAAAATAATTCTTGTTTTTATAAGAAAATAAGTCTTGCAAGAGACTGACCTACCTTAAAATAATGTGGTTTAGTTTTTGGACTCACTTATACAAATTTTTTGACATCTCATCTAAGGATGAAACTTGGAAGTTGCACTCCATGTTTAAATATGTCAATGTGCTTTGTTACAAAACTGCCTGGGATAATTTTGGTTTCGATGATCTTCTGTTCATTTCTTATTCAGTGAGATCATTTTATGTCATTAGTGCAGCAAACCAAAAAGAGGTGATAAATCTTCTGTGATGAGGAAGGGACACTTTTTCAATATTAGACAAGTCACTGTACAAAAGTTTCAAGACTGTAGGCTTTGGCAGGATATGATGAGGGAGGATGATACCAATACTGTATGCTATCTCAAGAGCAATTCTTGAAAAACTCCCATCACATTCTGTGACCTGAGTCAAGCAATGTTATGGGGTCTGTAGAGCTATCAAATTATCTGTTATCAAGGTGAAAGCTGAATTTGTGGTGGCCTTACTTGTCTCCCTGATACTAAGCAAGAGTATCTCACTTCAGAAGAAAGCTTGCATTTGCTTTCAAATGGTAAAGCAAGAAGTTCAGGACCTTTGTTTTTCACTGTAACTTGTATTGCTCAACAAAAGGGATGACACACAATTATACAATCATAATAAAATGTCTCCTGTACTTTATTAGGACATTAAAATATGGAGGAAGGTATTATTAACATGCCCACAGCAGGTATCTGGGTGGTTATAGGAAACTGAATGTTGTTTCTTTATCTTTTTCTGTTTCCCACAGTGACCATTCATTACTTTTGTTATGAGGGGGAAGCTTACAAATATTAACTTAAAATACTAAAGTTCATTTTCAACTTGGAGATGTAGAGAGATAAAGAATAGGTTTTAGAGTTAGAGCAAGAAAACATCTTGGCAGACAAAGGAATGACGTTTTGTCAGTCTCTCTGAGAAACGGTGTGACAGGACAACGAATAGCCATCCTAAAATCTGGGGACAGGCAACTCCAGCATGGTACAAAACCTGACCATTTAGGAATGTAATCTGGACTGGCCACAAATTCATGAAGATCAGCCTGCCTTTGCCTGGAATACTGGGTTAAAGGCACAAGATACCATATCTGGAAACAAGAAAGATGAAAAAATATCCAATTATGTTAAATTGTTCAGTAGTAAGGGAGATGATCTGAAAGATCAGATCAGTAATTCCAACATAACCTGGACCCAGTAAGGAGGCAGCAAATAGAAATGTTAGAAACCATAAGCATAGTAAAAATAACAAATAAGCTCTCTATAGGCACTTCTATAGATGGAACACAGAGAATGAATCAGTAAATTAATGATAAAGAAACAGAAATGACAAACAATGAGCCTAGAGATATGGTTCAGATGTAGAGTGCTTGCCTCTATTGTCATTGTCGCATACATCATAAGTGATCGTGTACATATTTTGTGCCAGCACTTGGGAAGTGGAAACAGGAGGATAAGAAGTTCATGGTTATTCCAATCTCCTTAGTAAGCCAGTGGCCAGCCTGTGCCACATGAGACTCTGCCTCAAAAGTATTAAGGAAGAAAAAATTAGAAAGAAATCAAGGACTGGAGAGATGACTCTGCAGTTTAGAATATACTGCTTTTCCAGAGGACACTAGTTCTGTTCCAAGCACCAATATTAGGTGTCTCCTAACTTCCTATAACTTCAGAACCAGGGAATTCAGTGCTTGTGGCCACCACTGCATTCATGTGCCCATAGAGACACATATACATATTACATAACACTAAAACAATAATGAAAATTTTTTTAAAATCATACCAACTGAAACATAAGGAAAAGATGAAAACAACATAATTTTAATGTAAATATAATAGGTTTCCAGTATTAGACAAGTCTCTAGATAACAACTACTTTTTCAAAATTTAACTTCTTTATTGATTCTTTGGAAGTTTCACATCAGGTACTCCAATTCCGCTCACCTACTAGTCCCCCCATATCCTCTGCTCAGCCCTGCATCATCTCACCCACAAAAGAAAATAAAACAAACAAGCAAGCAAATAAACAAAAATAAGAACAAAACAAGCAACAACAACAACAATCAAACCAACTCTTTATTTCTCCATCTTGCCTCTCCAACAACTCTTCATTAGTTCTGCTTTCGTTGTGAGCCTCGGTGTGTTATATAGCATACCCTTTCGTCTTATCAGCTTTACTAGCAATGTTCATTGCAATGAGTCACTGATCTGGTTCAAGGTGTCTGGTTTCTGGTACACAATCATCACTGAATACTCAGCAGAGCTCCTCTGGGACATCCCGTGGCCGCTCTCAGTCATAAAGATCCTGTCGGTATTGTTCCACGAGACCAGTCCCTTCTTGAGCTCCACCAGGCTCTAGAGCTGGCTACTGCACGCTGGAGAGATGGTCCCATCCACCAACCACAGGCAAGGATGCACCAACCCTGAGAGCAAGGATGTAGGGGGACTGACTTCTCCCCCTAAGGCAGGTGGCCCCAGTGGCCTGGACTGACCAGCTCAGCTACCACCCAGGCCTACAGCCTAACAGCTATCTCATTTTTTTAATTTAATTTTATTTTTATTGAGCTCTGCATTTTTCTCTGCTCCCTCCCTGCCTCTTTAAAGTATCTTTTCAAGGGACTGGAGAGATGTCTTAGTGGTTAAGTGCACTTTCATTCTTGCCGAAGACCTGGGTTCAATTCCTGGCACCCACATGGTGGTTCATAACCATTTGTAACTTCAGTCCCAGGAGTCCAGTGCTTTCTGCTGACCTCCATGGGCATCAGGCATGCACACAGTGCACATATATACATGCTTGAAAACCATTAATACACATAAAAACAAATAAAAATCTTCATCTTTTTCACTTTTAATAATCTTTTTCTTCTCATTATTATAACAATTATTATTATTATTATTATTATTACAGTTACTATTGTGTATGTTTGTACAATGAAGGTCAAGTGAGCCATGGCTCACATGTAGAGGTCATAGACTAACTCTGTGAAAGTGTTTCTTACCTTCCCCCTTTCTATGGATGCCAGGAATGCAGGACAGGCCACCAGGATTTCATCATTGGGCACCAAGCCCCAAGCCAACTCACTAGCCCATCAGATCCCTTTTCAATTAAGTTGCACCTTGGTACCATTATGCTGATGAAGTGTAAAGCATTCTTAATCAAAGGTATCTCGCAAAGAAGATTCCTGATAAACAACCAAGGTAGGGTGAGGTATTTAATGTACCAATGACACCCAGCTTTTTTTCATAATGTATTTAAAAACATTAGTTCTGTATCAAGAGTTTGAAGAAATGAAAACAAAATAGAGTACAACTAGCAAATTTGGTTAATATCGCTCACAATGCAGAATTAGCAATGGTTAAAATTATTTTAATTGCTGCCTAATAGATGATGGAAATGAAATTCAGATGTCTTTGAATCTGATCTGCTACACTATACCCACTATATTAATTTTGGTGCATATCTTCCGAGGCTCTTAAATTTTTATGTTTCAAAATTAGACTTTATTTGAGCTGAGAAGATGGTTCATCATGTAAGACCACATATATACATCTGCAAGCCCAGTGCTTTATGGGCAGTAACCGGGACTTGCTGGCTGCCAGCCTAGTTCCAAGTTAGCGAGAGACACTGTGTTGAAGAAATAAGGTGGGGGAGTGAGAGAGCTAGAGCCACGTTCATGTTCTCTTCCGGTCCCTGCATGTGCACAGGCACATGTACCTGCACACACACAAAATGTTCAACTTTATTTTTAGCCCAGCACCTGTATTTCAAAGGGGAAAGAACTTTAAGATTTACCCCCTGAACATCCATATTTACAGTTGCTAGTTATACAAAACTAATACTGAATTAACAGCTTCGACCCAGACCCGACTTCTTCCAGACAGTGATTATAGCACGTCATAAATCATCTCTGTCTCAGAAATCTGCAACCAAATCAACACTTCAAATTTGTTTATTCTCAGTTCCCCCATTTTTACTGTAAAAAATCACTAATTATCCATTGCCCAGAAATCTAGATGTGATTTTTGCATGTTTTTCTTTCTGTTTACAATTTCTTTTATGTTATTTATGCTCAAGGAATTTTAACTTCAAAATGTCTCCAGAGGATCTGGAGAGATGACTCCAAGGGTGAAGGTGCTTGCTGGAAAAGTCTGGGAACCTAACTTGATACCTGGATCCCAAGTACAGCTAGAAGGAGAGAACCAATTCTGTGAAGATGTCCTCAGACCTCCACATACATGTTGTGACAGAATCTGTCTTACACACACACACACACACACACACACACACACTAATAATAAGCTTTAAAATTGTCTTTCCAAACAGTGCCATCCTCTTCATTTACATGATCATATTATCCTGGTTTGAGAACCATCACCTTTCACCTGGCTTTCATAAAAAAAAACCTTCTGGTATTTGTTTCCCTGGGCTCCCATTTAATTAATTTGCACTGTCAAGAAAGCTTAATGAGTTTTCTCTTCTCTAGTACTATTCACACTGTTCTTTTTAGTCCCTCATTGATAAATTTCCTCCTACTAGAATTCCCTGATATATGACCTCTCCTTTTGAGGTTGGTATTATTAATTCATCTTTAGTGTTAGCTCCATTATCTACTCTTTGCTACACTTTGGTGATAGACTAGGCACTAATCAAATGCATCCTCTATATCTAATATACTAGCTAGTTCACATATTTTAGTACACAAATAACTAAGAAATTTTCAATCAGTCAAAAGCATATCTTCAGATAACTTCTTGAAAGTTTTTCTTATGAAAAGAGACTTTAGCCATTTTAGTGCATTAAAGTTAAAAGGCATTTTACCATGTGTGAGAAACTGTGAAAATGGTAGAAAAAGCCATTCGTTTAAAAAATATGACTAACATAAAACAAAATATACCAAGTAGAAAATAACTCCATGCTAAATTGGCTAATTATGGGTGAAACTGACCAATTATATTTCAATGCTGATCTGAAACAACCTTGTAAACTATATCTCTTTAATAAATAATAATGCACTTTGTAGTTTTATGCTTTCATTTTAGCATTTGGGAACAGTTCACAAATATACTAATTAATCTCTACAAATTGTACTCATATATTACAGCCAGTTGAAGAAAGTAAATCATAGCATGTTTGAAAGCACAGAGAAAATTCTTGTCTAAGGATAAATGCGAATTCCTCTATCTTATTCATAGTCATGAGTACACCTTTAGCATAGAAGTGAAAGAAACCCAGAATTTACTATTTTGACTTTACATTAAATAATATGAAATATATACCATGATTTTTTTGATTTGTTTTTTTGAGGTAGTGTCTTGCTATGTAGCCCAGGAATCTCTTGATCCTCCCGCTCCTTCTCTGGGATGTTGTGATTATAGATATGTGCCATCACACCCATGTAGCAGTATCCTACATTAAATTTATCATTTTAATCATAAAGTGTACACTTCAGTAGCACTAGGCATATAATGCTGCGAAACATCCCTGCTATCCATTTCCTCAAGGCTTTCATTAACTAACAGAAACTATTCATGACACTATGTGACTTTCTATTGATAATCCCTCATCTAAGCCTTAGGTAGCTACGAACTGCTTTCTGTCTCTGAATATGACTACCTAGGTACCTCACATGAATGGAGTTTTAGAAGATTTATCCTTTTATATCTGACATACTTTACTTAGCAAAATGTCTTCAAATTTCAGGTATGCTATATATTAGAATTAAATTAAATTAAAATTTAAGGTTAAATAATATTTTATTGTGTGTAGAAACCATATTTTGCTAATCCAATTATATGGTCACAAACAGTTGCGTTTCCACTTTTGCTATTGTGAACAATAACTCTTTGAATGCTGATATGTAAGTATCTGCTTGATACTTGTGTTTTCTCTTTCCATTCTTTTGAGTATATATTTAAATGTAAAATTGCTTGATCATACGACACTTTTACATTTAATGTTGTGAAGAACCACCAAATTCTTTCCCACAGTGTTATCTCAATTTTCATTTCCAGCAGCAATGCACAAGGATTCCAATTCGTATACATTCTCACCAATATTTTTTCCACATTTCTTTTTGTTATAGTCACCCTAAGGGGTGTACTGTGGTATTTCATCATGGGAAGGCTCTTGGTTTTGTATGTGTATGTCCTGGAGGATCAAACATAGGACAGTGTGTATACACTTGCATACTCTGCCTATTAGCTATAGCCTCAATCCTTCTTCGTTGTAGCTTTGATTTATATTTCTCTAGTGATAAATGGCATTTAGCATCTTTTAAAAATATCTAATTTTTTTTCTGAAGATTGTTTCCATTTTTCTCTTTGTAAGTTAAACATTCTGAATGATCATTTTCATTTGTTACAGAACATACTATGCTTTGTTTCCCAGGTTAGCTGAAGACAATTCCCAGCCTTTTAGGACTCATCTTAGGCTCCAGGCTCTATTTGTCTCATGAATATTTCTTCTAATAAGAGAACTGGGGCTACATATTCTTGGGGTTCAGGAGTAGGCATTGTAGACCTCTGAAATAAATACAGTTTCATTAACTAATTCAATAATCAATTAAAACATTTACATTGGAAAAAAGAGAAATGAGTAAAAACTTGCCAAAAGGTTTTTTTGTTAATATCTTTTTGTAATCCCAAAGCCATGGGTATAGTTAGGTGGAACTATTCTTTTGTCTTATTTAATTCTGGGGCTTTGTTATAGTATAGCAGATAGGCAAGAATTAATTGAGTCCTATGTGGAGAACACACATGGTAGAACATGTAGGCTGAGGGAGGCAATCAGAAAAGTATAATGGAATTAGGGGGATCAGTTAGAAGTTAGTATATCACTGATGGTAGATTTAAGCTAGACAATAATAGCAATGGACACCACGAATAATGGTTGGATTTTCAGGTTATAGGTAGGAAATAATAAAAAGATTATTTCTTTTCTGGGGTTCTGGAAAAAAATCACGACTGAACTTCCACACCTTTTAAAAAATATGAATCAAATATATTTTGATCATTTGTGACAAAATTAAAGGTAACATTTGATAATAAGTGCACATCATTTTTCAACATTCAAAACAAGTCACATTGGGGCTGGAGGGATGGCTTGGCCTGTTAAGAGCACTGGCTGCTTTTCAAGAGGACCAGATTCAATTCCCAGCACCCACATGGTGGTTCCCAACTGTCTGTCACTCCAATACCAAGGATCTGACACCTTCACATCAATGCGCATAAAATAAAGTTAAAGAAATTAAAAACAAAAAACAAACAACAACAACAAAACCAAAACACATTGTTTGCCAAACTGGTGTGACTTATGGCTGTATATCCTTGGACTACCTTAACATAGTATCAAGAAAGTTGTAGGCAGCTCAAACCTTTAAAAGATGGACTTCTTGGAAAAGAGCACATGAAATGTGGAAATTCGGAAAATATATTTGTTACAAAATTTAAATCAAATAATTTAGAATATCCCAGTGGTGACTTGAATGGAATTAGTTGTCAAAGACTAAAAACTGAAGCTAAGTTTAGTTTTATAAGGAACAACTTTTAAGAGATATCTATATATATTCTGGTTGCATATGTGATGCTGTCTTGTCAATATCATTCTTTCCTATTTCACAGCATAAACATAGCGATAGAGCAATAAAATTATGTAAATATTATGCATATTTGGTGTTGTATTTTAGATAATTCATTAAATTTATCACAGACTTTTAAGGTATATTATCACACTATTTAATAATAATAATGTTTATTATATCTACTGCTATTGTTTAACAATCCTTGTAATCATATTACTGGTTTTCTATTTTATAGTACAAACATTTACAAAAGGGTACAGTACAAAAATCTAAGTTGATAAAATGCTATGGATAATTTCAGTAAAAGACACTATAGACAAGCAGGATTGTCTGAATAAAGGTGTCAATCTGAGAAATATATTCACCCACTATAAGTACAGCTCTTTCCCCCCATTCTTCTGTTGTTTTTGTCTTGTTTTGTTTTGCTACAGTGTCTGTGATATAAGCCTGACTATACCTTAACTCACATTTTGTAGACCAGGATGGCCTTGGAACCACCTACTTCTCCTTCCTGCATGCCGGGATTAAAGGAGGGCATGACCATGCCCAACTTTCCCTCTATTCTTTAGAAAACTAGGTGGTTAAAATATTTCTTCAACATAGAACTAGAAGGGTTTGGTGTATAAATGTGTGTTACTTTTGTTTATGCCGCATTTGTTAATGATGTAAGGATGTGTGTTTAATTTTGAAAAAAATGTGTTGCATCTGTTTCACCTTGCCTGCCTAAGGCACATGATTGGTCTAATAAAAAGCTGAACAGCCAATAGCTAGGCAGGAGAAAGGATAGGTGGGGCTGTCAGGCAGAAAGAATAAATAGGAGGAGAACTCTAGGTTCAGGAGAAGAGACGAATGAGAGAAGAGGGAGGAGAGAATGAGGGATATGCCTGGGGAAGGAGTCAGGAAGACACCAGCCACCCAGATATAGAGAAGAAGTGAAAGGAAGAGATACAGAAGAAATATAATAAGCCCTGAGGCAAAGGGTAAATAAAGAGAAAAAGGTTAATTTAAGTTAAAAGAGCTAGCCAAAAATGTTACTAAGCTACACTAAGCATTATAAGTCTCTATATCATGATTTGGGAGCTGGTTTGTGGCCCAAAAGAAAAAGCCTGATACAGTTTGGGTTAAAAATATGGCCGGCTTCAGATTCAGGCTTCCCCAAGCAATATTGAATTGCTGAGGGATTTTTCTATTCTTGTTCAATGTTTCTAATTTAAAATTTTTAATGTTTATGTTTCTTTTCCTAATGCTTTATTGAATTAATTGTATAAACTTTTTGGCCAGAGAAACTACTGTAGAAGTAGTGTCCAAATTGTCACATTGTATTATTCAGTATTCCTCTGCTTGTCTGAGATCCTTTGGAGGTAGCTCTTTTTACATTCTGTTAGACATCAGGGTTTTTAGCTTTGAATTTACAGAAAATATTCAATGTCTGAGCCTTCTGCTAGAGTTACAGTCAGATAACTTCCCAGGAAAACCAACCTTGTAGTTTGGCCATGTTTTCTCCGTTCTCCCATGTTAATTTTTTCCACTACACAAGTGCAGACACGATTAGCATGCTTTAAATCTTCCAGGCAGCCGAGAAAGATCAAACTTCTGCCTTTCCATTGAGATGCTCTCTTTCAGCTTATGCATTTTCTAAAGCAATATATTCAAGGACGTGGAATATAATTGCTAATTTTGTTGATAATGAGTGAGGCGGAGCATTGTAAAGATGTCTTTTGCTATTTTGTAGTGTGCACAGGAAAAAGAAGTGACTTAGTAACTAAAAGTACATGAAATATGAGTTAGATAAATAGCACTAAGGTCCTTGATAATATAAGCCATTTAAAAAGATGCCATTAGGTGACTGTTGAGTCTATAAATGTAACCACTCCCAAAGGCTCCATAAAATGCATTTATTAATATTTAGGTATTTATGAAATTAATCAAATTTATACATATTTTATAATGACAATAATATCAAAGAGACAGGCAAGAGAATAAGTTGGGAATAACTGAATGACAAATTTGAAGTGTTTTCTTCCCAACTGTATGCCAACATGGCTGTACCCCATTTCATGTGGTGTATTTTACCACCTTCTTCACTCCAACTTGTTTCACAATCTTTGCACATTAAGATGCAGACACACACATATTCACTGGGCAACTCTGGCTTCTGAAAATAACTTGCAAGTTTTGATAAACAGAGTGGATTGGAGGATGGTTTTTCTAAGAAATCTTCACAACCATTTTTGCACTGAAGCTGATAAAAGGATGCATTGACTTCTTCAAAACAATATCTTCTTTTTTCATTGAATTTTTACAGTTTATGGTTTTCACGTTATATATTTTGCATGTGTACGAGTGTTTTACCTGATGCATGCCTCATGCCCTCCATGTTCAGCAGAGGGTGAACTGAAGTTACAGATGGTTGTGAGCTGTCATGTGGGTGCCAGGAACCAAACCCTGGCTCTCTGGAAGAGCAGTAGTGCCTCTCATCCACTGAGCTATCTCTTCAGCCCCAGAAAACAGCAACTTTTAAGATTTTTATTTACATAATAGTGCAACCATTCCAATAAATTAATTTTGGTTTTTGGTCACAACCAACTTGAACATAGTAAGTGAATGGACTAATGGATCAATGGATTGATATTGCTTCTGAAATTGATTTTGATCATTACTAATCCAAATGGAATTATCTAGAATAAAATAATTTATTTTTAGCTTTTATCTTATTTATTGTTTGTGTGTCTGTGTGTATGTGTCTGTTTTGCATGCATAGGACGGTGCACATGAGGAGATCAGAGGACAAGTTTTTGGAGACTGTTCTTGCCTTCTACCCTTACAAGGTCTCTAGGCATCCAACTCAGATCACTAAGCTTGCATCCTCATGCATATTTACCCATTGAGGCACCTCAACAGTCTCAAGAATAAAAATAATTGATCGTAGTTGAGCATGGTAGCAAATGCCTGTAATCCCAGCACTCATGAGACATAGTCAGATCTCTGTGAGTTTGAAACCAGCCTGGTCTACATAGAGCTCCAGGGCAGCAAGAGCTACGTAGTAAAAGCATGTTTCAAAATAATAACAACAACATTTTTATGGAAGTTTTCTAATCTGACTTTTTCTATTTCTTTATAAGAATAGCTGTTAGAAGTGTAGCTCAGTTTTCTGTGATTAGTCATTAGTACTTATTATCATTTTATATCTGACATATTATACACCAAGTACTCACAATGGGAGGAAAATGCATATGATCTAAGTACTTTCCCGGAGTAAATATCATAATTGGAAAAGACGAGATCTGAAACTACCAAATTATTGCCAGAATTAAACTAGAGAGGTGGCTTATGGAATTAGAAAGGGGATTACAGAGGTCTTTGCTATTCCTAAAATTTATTCTAAAGTAACTTTCAGTAATATTGTGTGTGTGCATGTGCATGCTTCTAAAACTGTTAAATCCCTTTTCCAGTCTTGACTCTGTACTTTTCGTAGACTTTTGATTTCCTAGAAGTAGATATAACATATAAAGGGCAAATAAATTGCTCTACTCATCTTTTTCTTTTCTTTCTCTAATTGAAAAGAGCATTCTTAAAACGCATACTGTGTAAATACACCTTAGATTTCAAACTGGACTTGTATAAATCATTGATTCTTATTTACTACCAATCTATAATAATGATTCGAGGGATTATAAAGAAGCACTGAGCACAGATTTACAAAAGCACTCTTCCCCAGGATGAACCAAAAATAACCAGACACGTCACTCCCAAATGCCAATTACAGCCTCTATGATGTCTTTTCACTGCATATTAACAGATTGATCTTTTAAAATTTCTCACAGAAAAATGGACATTAAAAAGAAGCCATTTTAGTGTCAAAAAGCTGAAAACCACTTCTGTGACTATTCTCATAATTCCAAGCCTATTTGCAATAAACAACTCAGGCAGACCAGTATATTCTACTAAAAACATTTTATAGAGACTTTCAAGTGTCTTTCTGGCACTTGAATGCTGCTAACAAGATTAACAAGCAGGTCTGGGAAGTATTAGCATGTTTATAAGGTAGTCTGTTAAGGTTGTTCACTCCTCTGACATTGCCCAGCAAATGAACCACAAAATGACTATTAATAACTCCCTCTCTCCCCATCTCCACTTACATGTATCTATATATATATAGATATGTACATGAATAAAATAGTCACAATCTTCATCTTTTAATTGTAGCTATGAAGATATTTTCATATTGACTTCTGCTATGCCTGCACATCTCAGCTTCTCCTGCTCCATCTTTATCTATTCTATTATTTGATTCTTTTATTTTTTTTTCATCGCTAGGAAACTTCCTAAAGCATAAATAGAAGAATGGGGGAAATGTAATGAATCTATCCCTAGATGTGATAGAATACTTATGTTTATAGATTAGCATGGGGTGATTACATATTCAAATAGATTTTTATTAACCTTTGGGTAACACATTATTTTCAGAAACGTATCACTTGGTCTGGAGGGATGGTTGAGTATGTAATAATCACTTGCTATGCAGCCATAAGGACCTGAGTTCAAATCCCCAGTACCTGCATAAAAAGCTGGATATGGCCACACACACTTGTAACTCCAGTGCTATGAAAGGGCAAAGATAGGAGGATCGGGTTCAGTAAAAGACTGTCTCAAGAAATTAAGGGGAGAGTGACAAGACAAGACAAGACAAGACAGTTAATATCCTTTTATGACCTCTTTTCATGTTTGGGTTTGTATAACACCCTGCACATATGTGTATAACATGTGTATAGGACTTATGTACACACACACACCATATCAGTTGCCCAAATGTCTTAATACATTTGAGTTATTGTATAAGAAATATTTTTCCTTCATGAGTAGTACATAGGGCAATATAAAGCTCAATGCTTAGGGAAATCATGACTGTGATTGACCCCAGGCCATATTCCTTTGTCTTGTATGTGAATTTGACAGGACTTGACATTATTTTATCTGGAAAGTGCCAATAGTATCAACTTTAATGATAGGATGAAGTGTAGAGTTGTTCAGATAGACTTACAGTTGAAAATATAAAGTGAAATACATTATGGGTTATCTATTAGGTTACCTGTCTTAGCTCTAATCTCAGGAAATCTCTGAAAAAAAATAGTGGGATGTACCTCAAAGTCTTTTACTTTCATCAACATAAGTGCATATCAAAATCCTTATATTAGAGCTAACAATGTTTTCCTCTTCCTTTTATAACCCAAAGCTACAAAGAGTAACCTGTGATCTTCACAAGACATTAGTAACAGAATAATTTCATTGTGAAGGTAAGCCAAATGAAAAACTACCAGCTTTACAAGGAAGGACTAATAAGGTTTTAGGAGTGATGTCTCAGGGGTAGCCTTCCAGTGGCAAACTGGCATCACTTGGTTATCCTAAGAGCCAGTTTTCCACCCACAGGACTGAAAGCTGAAATATACAGGAAGGACTGGCATGTGGTGATAGTGGTGATGGTTTTAAATATCAGAACTCTATTTATTAATCTTTCATAAGTTATCAAATTACTTTTGCTCCACTTGTTTCTTTATTATCAAATATCAACAAGTTATGGTAAGGATTCAAAGTAAAGGGACCTAAGTGCTTCATTGTACAGATGAGGGCCTTAGTCAACCATTCAGCATACAGTAAGTACATATTAGCTTGGACTTTCTTTTTGTATAAAGACTATATGGGCCATGGCTATGAAAAAAATCTGTTTACAGGAAGCTTTGCATGAAGAAGAAGTAACCAACAGGGAAAACAAAACTTCATTCTAAACCAACAAAAAAGTAAGTAAAAAATTACACTTTGCACTGACTATCTGACATCCATTGGCTTTAGGGACCAAAGTGGATGTTGAGAAGCTGAGAAAGAAAAACAGAAAACAAAAAAAAAACAATTGAAAGTTTCAGAAAAAGCGCAGAAGCTTCTCAGTTTCATTCACCCAGTAGTTAATGAAATCACAAAAGCTGCTGACCGTGAGCTAGATTTCAGTTAGGACCTGTAGTTAGGAGCCTTTATTGCTGATGGGGAAAGCAGACATTATTTTTGTCTTTTGTACAAGGATCTTAAAATTTGCAGCATGATAGTGCTGATTTATACAATGCTCTAATGGTATTTTTAAAAGAAGAAAGGTATACACATATGCAGGGTATGCGGAAATGAGGGGGAGGGGAAGAACGAATATATGCTTCTGGCTACCCCCACGTCACCCACTTCATCTGCTGGAATGACAGAGGCATGGAGTGAATAGGATTTGAAACTTTGCTGCTGAGAAACGGACATTTTCTGAATCCAGGTCAATGTTCAAAGGCCTAATGCTCTAAGAAAATTATCTGAAGGGGAGAGGCAGTTCAGGGTTATTAAGTTGCTTTAAAATGTTGTCTGGGCTGCTGCCCTTTGTGAAGGGAACAGGAAGCTTCTTCCCCTGGGGACAGGATAAGAGGCAATCAGAGACGCCTAGGAGAAGTTCAGGAATGTTTGGGACTTTGCACATATCTCTAACTGGATGGGAACTCTTAAAATTAAAATAAACTAATTTGATCATGACTATATTTGGGTCCTAGAAAAATTCCAAATATGTAGCTCATCCTGGGTGTATCTCTCTAAACATTTCCTCCAAGTCCTAATTCTAGGTATCTTTTAGACTTAGTTTGAAAGGAGAAGAGAAAAGCTACTCCCAAGTTTTGAGTGATATACTATGTGTATTAAGCTATATGTATTATAATTAAGGGTATTTAAAAGCCTCCTCACATGTTTTAACTATAATTATAGATAGAATATATATATATATATATATATACTTTGGAGAATTACATATATACACTCTCAGCATCCTTCTGTAAACGAAAACTATAACCTGTGATTTCTTTAAGACTATGGTTATCAGATTCCTAGCTCCCAAAGTAGATCCTAGACACAATGCTCAGTGAAACATGCTTTATCATAAATGCAAAGCATCATTGATCACTGGGAAACAGAAGAGGCCTAATAAATGGTATTTAGCAAAAACAAAAGACCCTGTTTCTTTGAAAATAAAGCCAGGGATCATCGAGATCTCAGTAATTAATTCTACTTCCTTATTTTTCTCATTGTATTAGTTCTTTGAGAACATGGTATAATGTACAATGTGTTTTAATTGTACACACCCTCGCTTCTTACTCCTCCCAGATGCATTCCTCCTTTGTTTCTCCTCGTCCTCCTTTTAAAACCCATAGAATATACTTTCTGCTGTGCAGATGCTTCTGGATGTGGAGCTATCACTGAACATGGATGATCCAGCAGGTGTCACACCCAACGAAATGAAGTCTCTCTCTCTCTCTTTCTCTCTCAGACAAAATCAATTGCCAAAATCTCCTCAGCTAGGGGTGGGACTTTGCTTCTTTATGCTCCATGCTACTTCCTTATGTGTAAGGTGAAACACAGGCTCAGATGGACTGAGTGAAATGTCAAATCATACTATCAGGTAAAGAAAGACAGACTATGAAATTCCAGCTTGGGTAGTGCTAGGAATAGAACTAAGGAATTTATACATGCAAGAATTCAGGTTTTGATATGAATGAATCAGATATGTCTGTGAAGTGTCATTTCCTATGCTTCAAGCAGCATGAGAGAAGAGAAACTCAACAAAAATTGTAGTATAAGGGGTTGGAGACTGGTCAGTTGTTCAAAGTACACTTGATGCTCTTTAGAGGACCTAGGTTTGGCTTCTAGCACTTAAATGGTAACTCACCCTTTTCTGACCTTTCTGACTTCTGACAGAAGCAGGTACATACATACCTGCAGACAAAATGCTCATACATATGAAATAAAACAATAACAAAATAAAAAACATTTTAAACCTAGTATGTTTGTAAACATTAGACTTTATGTCTAGAGGGTATGAGTGATGCAGTCAGGCCATCAACTTAAACTGACACAGAGCAGGTAGA
The DNA here is from genome assembly GCA_001685095.1 of Ellobius talpinus. Lineage (NCBI taxonomy): Eukaryota > Metazoa > Chordata > Mammalia > Rodentia > Cricetidae > Ellobius > Ellobius talpinus. The sequence goes on along the minus strand of LOJH01003372.1, from coordinate 4,635 downwards.
AGTTTAGTTCAGTGGCAGAGCCCTTACTTAGTCATTGGGTCCTAGGCCTGAGCAGGGGGGAAAATGATTCATACATGTGAGAAAGAAAAAAAATCTGGAAGCTGAAAAGCACAGAATGTTACTGTCATATATATGCATTAATGCCATTCATTCTTTGAAATATTTACAAAGCATGTGCTGTGACATAATACACTAGAAAAGTAGATACAGTATATATTCTTGTTGAGCCTCTTATTGAAGTTATGATTATACAATTTAGCTTATGAAACTATGAGAAAGGAATGTAAATAATTTTACATAGACCTGTGAGACAGAGAAGTTAGTAATGTCTATGTCTCCCAGTGAACTCTGCAAAACCAAAGACCAGGCTCAATTCTCTGCATAGCACTTTTGCATCTTATTAACTTTCTTTCAGTTAATATCTTAACCTGAGTTGTTTACATGATTTTATCATCAATTAAGCAGTACTGGCTTTTCCTTTCCTGTACTTCCAGAGCTTAATGAGACTCCACTAATATGACCTTTGGAGCCAGCAAACTGTGGAGCACAGCAGAGAAGACTAACCTCTGGGTTATCTTTCTTTACTAAAGCCTTTTGAAAAGTCAGAGCATCAGGGTTTTGACAGTGATGTCAAAACTGTAATTACTCACAGATATTTACCAGTGTTCTCAAAGACTGACAGCTCAAATTAGAGAGTGAATTTGGTTTTACATTTATTTCATATCATCATGGGTGCTAAGTGGCTAAGTAAAGGATTAAATATCATCTGTCTTTTCCATCCTGATAAGACTGATGGTACAATAAGAATCCTCAAGAGTATTATGAAGATTCATTTTCTCTCCTCTAGAAAACTGTCACAAACAATTTCTATTTGAAAGCCAACATGCAGAGAACAATGGAATGTCAGAACTAGAAATGGCCTGTAATATTATGTGGCAATGCATCTTTGGATGACAGAAGGAAAAACTGAGGCCAAAAAAGTCAAAGTGATTCACAAATACACAAAGAGCTCGTTTATAGAGAGATTGGAACTAGATTTTAAGCCCTTTGATGCACTGTTTTCTTAACATTTCCATTACATAATGTCAGTTGATAAAAGTTGCTTTGAAGGAAAATATACACAAAAAGGATCTTACCAGAAACAGCACAAAACTGTAGACTACATGATGTGTTCTTAGTCTATAAATAGCTTTGCCAGCCTTCAACTGATGCTACAAACCAAATGTTAGAATACTAGTACAACTCTTAGAGTAGTGAGATAAGCATTAGAAATGGAGGAATGTTTTCTCAGTCAGGTAGCACAATCCAATGTTCTATATAAGAAGAGTGTCATCTTCTCTAGATGACAAAAGATCAAGTCCTTTTCAGAAGATACAGCCATTGTGAACCAGCCAATACAGAGATATTTCCCAGGATGGCTGTTGTTAAAGCTCAGAGAGAGTTAACCACTGCTTCCTCTGCATATAAGTTCTCACACTGAAATTACAATAAGTGATTCAAAGGAAAAACAAACCAAAATGAGCTATAACAATCCCTGGCACAATTAAGAGTTGGAGCATGTATGACAGAAACATGTTTTAAACACAGGAGGCATTTCCAACTTGAAGATAGGTGTGGAAATTAGGAGGCGAAGTACTACGGTATAAGGGCAAGGTAGTGTTGAGACTCAAAGGCTACTGGAGTTAAGGAACATAAGTCCTAAGATGAGAGTATGGTCTAGGAGCTTAAACTAGAGTGTACACTGACAGACACAGAACACCAACACCAAAAGACAGGTCGAGGTAGTTGGCCACAATTCCATGCGGTAAATCAAATGCTTCTCATACTTCTGGAGCTATGGTAATAACAGGTCATAGAACGCTGGAGAGTCAGAACCCAAGCTAGTAATTTTATCAGACATAGCAGTGCTAATGAGAGATGTTGAGTGAAATAAATGTTGACTTCAGCCAGGCATCTTTTCTTCGCTGAGCAAGAACCAACTAGAAGGATTTGAGTGACTCAAACACATTAAATGGCTGTAGAAACATGCCTGGAATTGAGAGTGGTGAAGAGGTAGATCAAGCTCTCTCTNNCACACACACACACACACACACACACATACACACACACACACTGGCCAGTAGTATAAAATGGAAACTCACTTGAACCTAATAAGCACTCTATGTTACAACACAAATAAGAAACAAACAAAAATAGCTAAGACTTAGTTTCCCCAGAACCCCATTTTTTCCTCCTCCATCAAGTACCTCAGAAATATTTAGAAAAAAACCCAATGCAATGCATTATTGCTGATTGAGTCAGCAGGGTTGCTACTGGGTTTTATTAGCAGATTCCTTTCACTATTTAGCAACCACAGCGTCTTTTCTGCAAGAAAAGGACCAGCTCTTCTAAAAAGCCAGTCCTTCCTTAGGGACAGCTGGCAGAAATATAAGGTGAAGCAATTCATCTGGTGATACAGAAAAGTAGCAGAAAATCATCCTTCAGCTAGAACTAATCCATGTAGAACACATTATGAGCTCAATTGGTTGCTCCATTTCAGTATTAATGGGGGACAGTAAATAGCATTTACATTCTTCATGAGGGAGTGGAGACTAGAGTTGGTGCTAGCAAATTTAATAGCCAGTATCTGGGTTGTTCTACTCATGCTATCCTAGGGAAGATACTAGAGAGCTGGAGAAGATCCAGGGACAAACAGCCAAGATGATCAAGGGGAAAGCTAATCTTTCATTCAAGGATAGACTAAAAGACTAAAAAGAATTAACATTTCTCAAAGCAGGAAGATGGAAATAAAAAGCATTAGTTGGGGTGGGGCATGTGAGATTAAAGTCCACAGTGGGTAAATATAAATGTCTTCTTTGATTTCCAAAGCATTTAACCAGAGCTGTTTTCGGGGGTCAAGAGATGTAGTTTGAAGAAACAATAAAACATAGCTGTATTTACATAGAACTCAATAAAACCATAGGAGTTATTTCTAAGATAAGACTGAAGCAACACATGAGAAAAGTTTTACCTAGCTTTAGGTAAACTTCACCGTCAGTTATTTTCCAGTACATCATTAGCAACTGGGCATTTAGCACCCCAATTTTTGAGATGAAAATTACTAGGCTAACTGATAAAACAAACAAACAAACAGTAAATACCACTCTTGCCTCCATATGGGAGAGAGCCCTGGGCTAGTTGCCATGTCAGTCTGATTCAATGCGATATTTTTATGTTTTTATTATGGTATCTATGTTGGAACATCCTGCGTGCAAGTTTGGGATTCCTAAATTCTTCTGACAGTCCGGCACACAGAAGAATAATTTTCTATCTCAGTAAGCAAGAGAGTCCTAGTTCTTGGCTCTGTTTGGTTTACCCATATGGGAATATGAAACATAAAAAGGTGAAAGAAATCCTAACAGAACGCAGCAGCTGGTTAAAGGCTATTATACTGAAAATTTCATGAGTTTGACAGTAGGCCAAAAAACTACAAAATGGCAGAGAGGAGAAAAGGCAGTTGTAACAGGTTGAACAATGTTGGTGATTATTTTTTTTTCAGTGGCAATGAAAGCTGTAATCAAATAACCTGATAGAGGTGCTGGCAGAAATAAGAGAGCCCCAAGGGAGAGGGAAATGAAAACTGTAACAATGATGTGTGCTATAGACTAATAAACTAGACAAACATGTAGTCTGAAGTATCGAAATGGAGGTTCATATGAAAAGCTGCTGTCAGGACATGCATAAACACTGCCTGATTTCCACTCCACAGCAAATCTGTTACTAATGTCTTAACACCTGAAGAATGAATGCTTAACTCAACAATCCCATGGGTCTTACGCTATAGGTATGTAAACTTCTTGTTATTTGGATAACCTGCCATTGAAAACACAAAATTTAGGTGAGAACATAACTTTGTTTTGACAATGGGAATTGGCAATAGCAAGAAGGACTTGCGAAAACACCATCTTCTAGGCACAAGAAAGCCACTGCAACCATGAACTCACAGCTACTGCCTTTAAGGGCACCGGGTCTGCATAGAACTGGCCTTACCAACAGTCTTCTATGGACTAGAGAATGCCTCATGGGACCGCCCCCAACACAGATGAACAAATTCTGCCAACTAACAAATTTTGAGATGGGGGAGTCATTGTCTTCAGCTGTGCACCAACTGATAAGTCCACCAGGATTCAATATAAAGTTCCCCAAACTCAGGGTGAAACAGATGGCTGGGGTTAAACTCATTGGGTCACGAAACAAAAGTCATGAATGTGGGAACAAAATTTGTAGGAATGAAAGAGGGTTTGATAAGAGTGGGGAAGAAAAATCAGAATATTTTCCTTATATGATTGAAATTTTCAAAATTGTTTAAAGAAAGACTCTTGAAGACAAACAAGGTGGGAATTAATCAACTGATTTTCAACTCATTGTCAACCTTCTAGTTTTGGATCAATAAAACATCTATGATTATGAATAGTTTTTTCCAAAACATAAAGTCTCCTGAACCTTATACCTAAAAATAACTCACTTTAACTATGGAGTGTTCAGCTCTAAAGGGGAACATATATATCATGCTCCTTCTTATTTATTTATTTATTTATTATATATTTATTTATTTATTATGTATACAATATTCTGTCTGTGTGTACGACTGCAGGC
>LOJH01003371.1:39629-52848 GCA_001685095.1 Ellobius talpinus | reverse complement strand
ACCTCTGGAAGAGCAACCAGTGCTCTTAACCTCTGAGCCATCTCTCCAGCCCAGATCATTCTTTTTTAATTTTATTTTAGTTTTGGTTTTTCTCTGTAGCTTTGGAGCCTGTCCTGGAACTTGTTTATTTTTAATATTTAAAAAATATTATTTAGAGCTGGGTGTGAAGGTGACACCTTTAGTCCCAGCATTTGGGAGGCAGAGGCAGGTGGATCCCTGAGTTCGAGGCCAATCTGGTCTACAAAGTGAATTCTAGAACAGCCAGGACCACACAGAAAAACTCTGTGTTGAAAAACAAACAAACAAAAATACATATCTTGTTTTAAAAGATATTTATGTTTTAATTTTTGGTGTATGTATGTGCACAAGAGTACAAGTGCCCCAATGATCCTGAAGAGGATGCTTTAGGTAGAATTATAGACAGTTGTGAGCTGTCTGATGTGGGTGCTGGGAACTAAATGTGGGTCCTCTGTGAGAGTAGTGCCCACTTTTAACCATGGAACCATCTCTGCAGCTCCCTAAACTATATTTTTACATCTATTTAGGCAGTTGGGATCAGGGTATCTGCCATGGTGTCATGGAGGTCAGAGGAGGAGCTGGTCTCCCTCCCTCCACCTTAGAGATCTGGAGATAGAACTCAGATTTTCAGACTTGGCAGCAAATGTCCTGACCCACTGAACCATCTTGACACACCCACCTTGTGTGTGGTCTGCACGTCACACATGGAGGTCCTTGATCGCTCTCACCTCACTGTTGAGGTGAGGTCCATCACTGAATTGTAGCTGGTGGCCAGCGAGCTCCAGGACTCTCCTGACCCCCACCTCTCATTCCACAGAGCTAGGGTTACAGGCACATGCCTCCACGCTGAAGAGTTTTGTAAAACTTGGATGTTGGGGACCTGAACTAAGGTCACGGTGGCAGGAAAAGCACTGTATTCACAGGGCATCTCCCAGCCACTCTTTCTTTTCTTTTCTCCCTCCCCCTTTCTTTTTCTTAAGGTAGTTTCTTTGTCCTAGGGCTTGCCAAGCAGGCTAGGGGTCCTCCCGTCTCTGTCTCCCCAGCACTGAAGACACAGGCACCAACTGCTGCACAGCTTTTCACGAGGGTCCTCATGCCTGCACAGCTAGCCTTTTACAACTAAACCTCCTCCACCGCCCCCATTGCTTTCTGTTCCCAAATGGGGAGTCCCATCCACTATAGTCACACTGTTACCCTAGTAGATGAGGGGGTCCCAGAAGGTGGAGATGGTGCCTCCTATACCAGACCTGGAGTGCCTGGCTGATGTCACATACACAGCTAGGGCTGAGAATAGGAGTAGTGGCTCTCCTGGGATCTGGAATTGCCATTCAGCCTTCCAACAGGTCTATGCCTTGACCATCAGACCATGGATGGCTCTTGCCTCCCTCATAGATTGGAAGGTTCTACCTTCTCCATCAGACCAGGGAAGACAGGTTTCTTCCTGCCTGACTGAATATCATGTGTACTCTCCAATTGACAGTCCAGAGGCCACAGCCTTCCTCTCACAAGGGCTTTGGAAACAGTGTGTCCATCACACAGGTACCATTCAGCGATGTAACATCAAGACCGAATTCATTATACTGCTAACAGAGTCTTTCCAGCACACAGCAAGGGTCTAGCCTGCTCTACCAGACTGGGTGGGCTACATTCCTCCATGAGACGGGGAGGGCAAAGCTTCCTTCATCATTCCGAGAAGGGCACATTCCCCCTCTATCCAACTTAAGAAGGTGGTATTGCCTCCATCAGATCAACAGAGTGGATCTTCCTCAGAGAGCTTCATCAGACTGGGAAGCTGTACTCCTTGCCTACCACCCCCCATCAAACCGTACAGGGAGCAGGAACTTCAGACTGGGAAGACAGCAACTATCTTCCAAGCTCAGGAAGACACGCCTCCCCCGTTAGCCCATCAGGCTGGCCTGGCCTGGAGGCTTACCGCTGTCCAGTAACTGCCGCACCACAGGGAAGTTGGCGTGGGACACAGAGTAGTGCAGCGCGGTGTTACCGTTGCTGTCGGCAATGTTGACCACATAGTCCAGCAGCCGGGCAGACATGGCCCTGAAGGTGACCAGATGTCGCCGTACAAGCTCAGGGTGAGCGTCACTGCGGCAGGCCAGGCGCAGCCATTCCTGAAGTACTGTGGTGTAGGCCACTTTCTGGATAGAGACAGCAGGGTGGGATGTGAGGACAGAGGTGCCCTCATCTGGGTAAGTAGAAAATGTGTGATTCCAGCCCTCGGGAGCCCAAGGAAGGAAAATCTATAGTCCAAGGCCAAACCGACATACTGAGAACTTCTCTGGAAACAAAACACAGGAAGCAGAGGCAGGAGGATTTCAATGAGTTCGAAGCTATATAGTGAGACCCTGTCTCAAGAAACAAACAAGTCCAGTGCGGAGGTGCAGGAAATCTAGCACTTGGGAGATGAAGGCAGGAGGATCAGGAGTTCAGGGTCATCTTTAGCCACAAATGTAGGTCAAGGCCAGCATTGGCTACAGGGGACATCAAAACAAGACATGAAAACAAAGTAATGGCCATTGCCAGCTACAGTGGCAGCGCTGACCCTGGGGTGCATAGGACCCAGGAATTGTGGCATGAGACAATGACAGATACAGTGCCTACAGAGAAAGCATGGAATCTCCCAAATATCCCCAAAACAAGACCTGGTCCCCAGGCCATGGGGACCCCGGCACCAACGTCAGGACTCAAGCCTTACCCACCACTAGCAACACCCTTGATGGTTGGGTCCTCACTAAGTGAGTGCAGAGACCTTGAGGGTGGAGGGGCACCCTCGGGCCCAGGGATCCTCCGTACCAGTTCACGCTCAGTGAGGGCATTGGGGTTCTCCAGGTATTTCTCCAGGGCCAGACAGGCTGATATGAGGTCAGGGCTCAGCTCCATCCTGCCAGGAACAGATAAGGTCAGGCTTACATTATTTTACTTTCTAAAAATTTATTTATTTTGGCTTTAGCTTTTTATTTACTCCCCCCCCAAGACAGGGTTTCTCTGTGTAGCCCTGGCTGTCCTGGAACTCACAGAGATCCACCTGCCTCTGCCTTATGAGTGCTGGGACTAAAGGCGTATGCCACTACTGCCTGGCATTTTTTCGTTTCTTTTTTTTCTTTCTAATGTGCATTGGTATTTTGCCTGCAGTATATGTCTGCATAAAGATGCTGGATTCTCTGGAACTGGAGTTACAAACAGCCATGAGCTGCCATGTGGGTGCTGGGAATTGAACCTGGATCCTCTGAAAGGGCAGCCAGTGCTCTTAACAACTGAGCCATCTCTCCAGCCCCCTATTATTACTTTTTAAAAGATGAATTAATTTTTGGTCAGACACATTTTATCTAGGAATATGTATGTTTACACACACACACATGCAGTAACAATAAAAAACAGGCTATGAATCTGAAAGAGTGGGAAAGGTATGGGAGGTTTAGGAGAAAAGTGAAGGGAAAAATGTTATTATCAGATTATAATCTCAAAAAAGACTTATCTATTTTTATTTTATGTGTGTAGGTGTTTTGCCTGCATGTACGTACATCTGTGCATTATGTGTGGCTAGTGTCCAAACAGGCCAGAAGAGGTGTAGGATTCTCTGGAACTATAGTTACAGATGGTTGTGAGTTGCCACATTGTAACAGTTTCCTCTGAGATTGAAACAGTCCATCCTGCACAAAGCTCCTTAAACAAGAGGGTAAACAACTCAAAATAGTCCCGGGAAGTCCCTGAAACTGACCCTGCCAAAATAAGCAATAAAAGCAGAGGGTTCCCCTAGTGGTTCTCAACCTGTGAGTCATGACCCCTTTGCAGGGGGTCGAATGACCGTTTCACAGGGATCGCCTAAGACCACCAGAAAACACAGATATTTAAGTTACGATTCATAACAATAGCAAAATTACAGTTATGAAGTAACAATGAAAATAATTTTATGGTTGGGGGTCACCACAGTATGAAGAACTGTATTAAAGCGTCACAGCATTAGAAAGCTTGAGAACCACTGCCTCAGAGGAAAGGAGGCTGACCTGCAAAGACTGAGACCCAACTAGCTGCCTGGAAGAAGCAGGAACCAGCCCAGTTGCCAGGCAAGGGTTAGGCCACCTGGGCACCTGGAAAGGACGCTCTCCAACCTGTGCAGCTGCCTGCAGGCTGTGCAGTGTGCTCCAGGTTCCCTGCTGTGTGAGCTGTCACTCGTGCTGGGGTGGGCCTTGTGATGCAGCTGGCTTGGAACCATTTCTGCTCCTGTAAGTAACCCTTCACCCATATACCTCTAGGTATCCCCAGTGGAACTCATTGGTGCATGAAGTTGGACTTTGATGGCATTTGTACTTTAGTCTGTCTTGGGTTCCTCATCTGGGGTGAGCAGATGTGTGTGTTGTGTCTCCTCAGGAAATGCTTTGTCATAACATATGTGGGTGCTAAGAATTGAACCCAGGTCCCGTGGAAGAGCAGCTAGTGCTTTTAAATGGAGAGGCGTCATTCCAGGCCTCTCCCCACTTTTCGAGACATGGTCTCATGTGTCCCAGGCTAGCTTCAAACTCAACAGGGCAGGTTCATTGCCAGGGCTGGTGGACTTGATTGGGAATCCCAGCTACTTGGAGGTGGAGGCAAGACTGCAGGTTCAAGGCCAGCCTGGCTTACAGAGAGCTGAAGTCTAGTTTGGGCAACCTAGCAACTCTACATAGAAGTATGAAGGGTGAGGTGGAGATGTGGTTCAGTTGTTAGAGACTTGCCATAGGCACGGGGCCCTGGGGTCCAGCCCAGCACCCCATAAACTAGGCTTGATTACATGTCTATGATTCATGTCTAACACTCAGGAAACGGAGACAGTAGGGCTGCAAATTCAAGGTATCCTGGGCTACAGAGTGAGTTCAACGTTAGCTTGGGCAACTTAATTTTGAGACCTTATCTCAAAATAAAAAGGGAGGGGGTGGGAAGATGGGTCAGTAGGAAAGGACTTGCAGTCTGGGTGTGAGGGCAGGAATCCACATTCCCGGAAACCACAGAAAGGCCAGATGGGTATGGCAGGCAGTGGCAACCCCAGCGCATGGGTGGAAGACAGGTGATCTGCAGAACATGCTAGCTAGACGGGGTTGCACAGCCAGCTGGGTCAGGAAGGGACTCTGACTCGGTAGATAAGGTGTGGAGTGGGTGCATACACATGGACGCATACGTGTGCACAGATATCTATACAAACACATGCATCCACATCATACACACACACAAAACACACAGTCTCAATAGCACACACATGCAATACAGTACACACACACACAAAAAAAAACTAAAAAAGATAGCAGAATAAACAACACTGACCCTCAGCCTTCACATGCACATGCCCCCCGCATGCATCCACAAACACACGTGCTGACATGTACACATGAGGCAGAGCTCTGAGTTTGAGGCTAGCCTGGTCTGCTTAGTGAGTTCTAGGCCAGCCAGAGCTACATAGTGAGACCTTGTCTCAAAAAGAAAGCTTTCAGACACACTCAGAAGCATGGCTTCCTGTCTGACTGGAATATGAGCGGCTGATAGGAAGCCTGGATGGCTGGATCCCAGGCAGCAGCAGATCACCAACCCTTCACCCTGTCCAACGCCGTCCTGCCCAGAGAACTAACCGAATTTCCTCCTCGGAGTTGGATTCTGATGCCGCTTCAGCTGCGGGCACATGCTGAGCTTCCTGGGGCAGTTGGCTCTCTTCCAGACTGGTCTTGGCTGCTGCAGTCCCGGAAGGCCTGAGCTGAGAGCATTCAGCTGTGCTCGGAGCCCTTGCTAGTGGCTCTGGGGCTTCGTTCTCTGTGCTCTCGTGTTCCGAGTTCTCCGCTGTGCTGGAGTCTTCTGTGGACGACTCGTAACTAAGGAGCGACGGGAAAGGACACTAAGGGGAATGGGTGTAGGAGGGATCAATAAGACCTCCCTGGGCCTTGGTTCTCCACATTTTCCATCAGGGAAGATCCCAGTGCAAGTCACACGCAGGGCAAGCAAGTGCCTGAAGTCCACGCTCCAGCCCCTCGCTGGGGGACTGGTGTGCCTGTGGCCCTCCGTTTCTAACCACGTCACACCAGAACTGTCACTCAGCCACCACTGCAGACCTGGGCTGCTATACCATGGCTCTAATCTGATCAGGCTCTTTGGGGTGCACTGAACCCACACAGAAACCAGAGCCACTGAATGGGTCTCAACCAGGTGCACATATTCCTTTGCCTCAGTTTCCTTATTCTATACGCCTGTGCTTTGACTTGAGGGATTAGCAGTGAGGGGCCGAGCTGGGACTGACTCTCAGCAGCAGGACAAACAGGCCTCCTGTCCCCAGTCTTCAGGGTCACAGTATGAAGGACTTAGGGGAGCCACTGGGGGCTGGAGATCACTCACCCGCCATTGACCCCCACAAACTGGAGGTTCCTCTGGTGGGCTCCGGGATCTGCAGGGTCCTCTTTCCTCTTCATGGTAGGCTGCCCTCCTACAGCGACTCTGTCTAAGAGACCACGTAACATGAGTGCCCCTTGATTCCTAGTCCACTCTGGACGACCAGGACCGTCTCCCTCTCCAATGTCTATTCACCTGCTCCCTCAGCCACTTGTGTCTCCTGGGAGGCTGCTGGCCTTGTGGGCTCCCTGTCAGTGGTGTCCGGGGCAGCTGCTTGGTCAGGATTCTCGGACTGTTTTGTGGGCGCTGCAGCAGGGTGTGCAACGGAGGAGGAAGGCTCTGCGGGAGACTGTGGGACACCTGAGATGAAAAGAGATGTGGACCAGACAGAGATCAAAAAATAAAATAGACCTGGTGTGGTGCTCCAGCGTTGCTGTAGGGTAGAGGTGGGAGGATTAGCCTGGGCTACAGAGTGAGACCTTGTCTCTAAAATGCACAAAGCTGTCTCTATGGTAGAGCACTTGCCTAGCCTGTCCCAAGCCCTGAGATCCATCCCCAGCACCACCTAAACCAGGCGTGGTGATGTATATCTGCAATCCCAGCACCCAGAAAGCAGAAGCAGGTGAATCTCTGTGAGTTTGAGGCCAGCCTGGTCTACAGAGTGAGCTCCAGGTCAGCCAGGGCTGCACAGTGTGACCCTGTCTCAAACAAATAAAACAGAAAAACAAGAATGCTGTGGGACAATGGTTTCACCCTGTGAATATTGGCAACACAAGAGCTTGCAAAGGGCAGGGAGAGGAGTAGCTGGGGCAGGGCTGACGGGAAGCGTGGGCCCGAGCTCATCCCTAGAATCTACACAGATAAGCACACTCAAACTTGTCATCGGTCACCCTACAGCTGGAGTTGACTGCTTCCAGCCTAGTCTTCTGGTAAATTCCAGGCCTGCGGGTGACCCCGCCTGTCTCGGACATGTCCTTTGACGCCCACGGCACATCCAGCAAAGAGCCCGACAGTCACGATGGCTCTGCACCATACAGCCAGAGCACGCTGGACAATCCTTACATCAAAGCTTCCACCCCAGGAAGGGCTCAGCTCATAGAGGTAAGAAACTGAGGCACAGTGAGTTGTTGAAACCATTGTCAGCCGGCAGCCCGCCAAAGATAGAGATCTTGGAGACCTCACAGTCCTGGCTTCAGACTCAAATCTCTCACACTCTATGTCACCCTGAGTATTTTCTAAAGAAAAAGAAATCCAATTGTGGTCAAGAGCATGGGAGATTCAAACTTCATATCTAGGAGCTGTGTGACCCGAGCAAGTGTCTTAACATCTCTGCCCCCCCCCAAAAACCCCATCTTTTAACTCATTTTAACTCATGGCATTACTACATAGCCCAGGCTAGCCTAGAATTTGCAGCAATTTTTCTGTCTCCATCACCCAAGTGCAGGGATCACAGGCATTCTCCCCTGCCTCTTCCTTATTTCGTGTGTGTGTGTGTGTGTGAGAGAGAGAGACTGCACCTGTGTGAGTGTCTGTGCAATTGTGTGTGTAGCTGTGACTGTGTGTATGAGTGTGTGTATACAGTTGCCACAGCATGCACGAAGGTCATAGGAGAGCCGCTGGTAGGTTGTCACATCATCCCTGTCTGTCTTGTAGGGAGACAGGGTCTCCTGCTGCTCACTGTGTGCCAGACTGGCTGGCCTGCAGGCCTCCAACTCTCCTGTCTCTGCGCCCTCCCTTCCTGTAAGAGCGCTCGGGTCACTCACGAGTCACACCTCCCAGCTTTACCAGGCTGCTCCCCCCCCAGATTCACTCAGATCCTCACAGATCCCAGCAAATGCTTCACCCAGAGAGCAGCCTCCCTGATCCCTTCGCCATTACTTTAAAGAACACACACAGTTGCATCCCCTCCCTAAGCCCTGTGAGGGACAGACTGTCATAATCTAACTTAAACATGTGTGAGTTTGGCCACCAGGAAAATGGGACCGGAGCCATTAGAAAAATTTAAAAACGCCTTTAATCCCAGCACTCAGGAGGCAGAAACAGGAAGATCTCTGTGAGTTCGAGGTCAGCCTGGTCTACAGAGTTCCAGAACAGGCTCTAAAGCTAAAGAGAAACCCCTGTCTCAAAAAAACAAAACAAAATAAAAAACCCATTTTAAAATTTGGGACCTGGGCATAGCTTAGTAGTAAAGAGATTGCCTAGAATCCCGCAGTGAGGGGCTAGGGCGTGGCTTGGTGGTAGAATACTTGTCTAGCATGTGACACCCTGGATTACTATCTCAGTGCCACAATCAACACAATCAAGCAACCAATCAGATCAAATCCCACTCTGCCAAAAATTTCCTTGGAGAAGTACAGGAGGTCAGGTGTGGCTGTGCGCATCTCTAATTCCAGCACAGGAGAGGCAAAGACAGGAGGATCTTTGTGACATTGATGCCAGGCTGGTCTACAGAGCAAGCTCCAGGTCCACCAAGTCTATGTGCCAAGACACCATCTCAGTTTAAGAAAAAAGACATTTCTAGAGATGGGTCAACTAAAGATCATTTGACACATGCTTCCTGCTGCTGGAGTAGCTAGTGTAGGGCTACCAGGATGGCTTTACCGGTAAGATAGTAAAGGCATTTGCTCTACAAGGCCGACAACCTGTGTGAACACTGCCTTCTGCACTCAGGCTCCCGTAGACAGCATACACACACACATAAGAGGATATGTTTTACACCGTGTATCATTTATTCTAGGTTTTAAAGATTTTTTTTTAGTGTGCGTGTGTGTGTATGTTCTACCTGCATGTATGTCTGTATACCATATACCTGCCTGGTGCCTGCATAAAAGAGAATAGCTATCATATTCTTTGGGACTGGCATTACAGATGGTGTGAGCCACCATGTGGGCTCTGAGAATTGAACCTGGGTCCTCTGGAAGAGCAGTCAGTGCTCTTAACCACTGACCCACCTCACCAGCTTTATTTTTTTTCCCTCTTTTTCAGACAGGGTCTTGTTGTGTAGCCTTGGCTTGCCTAGAACACAGTATGTAGAACAGGTGATTGTCCTGCCTCTGCCTCCTGAGCACTGAGGCCAAAGGTGTGTGCCACCACGCTGACACGGGTGACTTCTTGAGCTCAGTCTCCACGAACGCACATTAGTCCAGCTTCAAGTATGGAACTACAGTGCGATTTCCACTCCCCCAGCTGCCTGTGCTCCTCACACCCTGTGGTAGCTTTGCTGTCCCCGAGGCACTGCCTTCCTGCCATGGGCACAGCCTCGCGGAAGGTCAAAGAGTGTCAGGGCTCTTTAAGAGTATACATATTTTTTAAATCTAATATTTTGTTTTATGTCACTATGTTACCCTGACTGGCCTGACACACCATATATAGACCAGGCTGGCCTCAAACTCAAAGTGATTGCTTGCCTCGGTTTCCCAAGTGCTATGATTAAAGGAGCTACCACCACTAAATTTTTTTTAACATAAGCAATTCACTGCTTCCTGAAGTTCCTGGGTGCTACTTAAGTTCTGCAAGGAGCTTAAGTGTTTTTCCTCCGCAAGCTGAGTACAGACAAGACAGGGTGGAGTGAGACACTTGACTACAAATCTGTCCAAAAGGAATATAGTCTAGGGTGTGGTGACCCTAGCTGACACCAGGACTGGATCCACACAGAGCCAGGGCCAGTGCTGGGGTGTGTCAAACTCTCATTTATTTATTAATGTTTTGTGGTACTGGGGAAGGAACCCCAGGTTTGTGTCCACTACTGCATTTTTTTTTTGGTCTGGCTCTGAGGCCCGAATGCAGGACTTTGCTTTTGCTGGGCATGTGCTGTACCATGAGCTAAACCCCCAAACCCTACTGGAGTATTCTTGACTGAGCCATGGCTCCGCTTGCACACTGTCTTTTTTTAGGCAGGGCCTCATGTGGTCCAGGCGGAACGACTCTACCAAGTTTTGGGATAAAACCTGGGACTCCCTGTATTCTAAGCCTGGATTCTAGAAACTGAGCTCCATCCTCAGGCTCTTTTTGTTGTTGTTTCGGGTGGGTCTCTCTCTATAATCCCAGGCTAGTCCTCCTGCCTCAGTCTGCAGGGCTGGGATAACACGCATATACCGCCATGCTTGGTTTAAAGCTCCTGATCTAAATGCTGGGGCTGGGGGGTGGGGGAGAGCTCTGTGGGTAGGGGAACCTGCCTGATGACCTATGTGTAAGTTATAGGTGGAAGAATGTGATCCCAGGGTTCCCAGGTGAGATGGGAGGCAGAGAGAAGGGGCCCTTGGAAGCCTTTGGGCTAGCCTGGGCACCTAGCAGTGAACAAGAGAGAAACCTTGCTTCAAACAAAGTGAGGACTGGTATCTGACCTCCATGTGCCTTCTGTGGCAACATGCCTGCCTCCCCAAAGTGTCCTACACCTTAATAAAAACAGGAAGAATAAACCTTAGATATAGCCTGGTGTGCTGCCTTGTCCCCATAGCCCAGGCACTAGGGTTGGGGGCTGAGGGCAGAGGGGCAGGAGTTTGAAGCCAACCTATACATGTATATGTATTTTATATATGTGTGTGTGCATGTACTATATATATGTGTAGGTGTACTATACAGGTGTGTGTACTACGTGTATGCCATAATTGTGTACTACATATGTTTGCATGTGCTATGCATATACATATATGTGTATGTACTACATATATGCAAGATCCCATGTGAAAAAGAGAAAGGAAGAGAAAAGGAAGAAAAAAAAACAGGCTTAAAAGGCTTAACAGGCTTTCAGGCCAGGCATGGTGGCACACGCCTTTAATCCCAGCACTTGGGAGGCAGAAGCAGGCAGATCTCTGTGAGTGGCCAGTCTGGTCGACAGCGCGAGTTCCAAGACAGCCAAAGCTACAGAGAAACCCTGTTTGAAAAACAAAACAAGACATCGGTTGGAAAAACACTTTTCTAGGGCCAACAAGACGGCTCTCAGGAAAGGTGCATGTCCCCAAGTCTGACAGTCTAGTCTGATCTCTGGGACCCACACAGTGGGAGGAGACAGCTGACTCCTGCAAGCTGTTCTCCAACACCCTTCCCCCCGTAAATAAAAATGTAATGACTCTTAAAAATTACCTGCGTTGGGAAGATGGCTCAGTGAGCACAGCATCTGCTGTGCAAGCACGAGGATCTGAGTTCAAATCCCACAAACCCCAGCATGACTGTATGTGTCTGCAATCCCAGGGCCCCTACAGAGAGATGGGTGCACAGCCGGAACATCCTGAGAAGACGTAGGCCAGTTAGCAGGGCACAAAAGCAGCAAACAGAAGACTTCCCCTAAAAGCAACACCTAAGGCTGTGTTCTCAGCCCCATACACACGCTGTTCTCTCTCTCTCTCTCTCTCTCTCTCTCTCTCNCCTCTCTCTCCCTCTCTCCCTCTCTCTCTCCCTCTCTCTCCCTCTCTCTCTCACACACACACACACACAGTGCTCTCCAGGCCTGCTATCCCAGCGACTTGGGGAGCTGAGCTGAGGAGAATCACAAGTCAAAGGTCTGCCTAGGCTTGAGTAACTTCAAGGCTAGCCTGGACAATTGTGTAAGACCTTACTTCAAAACAAAATCAAAACCTAAAGCAGCTGGTGTGGTGGCTCAGCAGGTAAAAGTGTTTGCCACAAGAGTCTGAATTCAGATTCCCAGAGCCTGTGCAGAAACAGCCAGATGTGGGGCTGGCAAGGTGGCTCAGTGGTTAAAGGTGCTTGCTGCCAAGTCTGATGACCTGCGTTTGATCCCCAGGACCCACAAGGTAGCAGAAGAGAACGGATTTCCTAAACTGGTCTCTGGCCCTCCACACACTCTGGCCCATACACTCCACAAAGTCAATAAACATAATAAAATAATGAAAATGAAAATCAGAGCAGGCGTTCAGCGGCATGACACCCGCCTGGGTTGCAGGATGCCCACGGCCCCATCCCAGCACTGAAGGGGAAAAAAGTTAAAGTGGAAAAAACAAGAAACAGAGAGAGGATCTTGTTTTTCTGAAACACAAGACCATTTAAGGAAATCAGGCAGGCACAGGGCATGTTTTTCAAGGACATGAAATAGCTAAATAAGTGGCTGAGCTGGGGTGCAGCAATGACATTAAAAGGGATAGGAAGCCCAGGGTGGTGGCACATGCCTGAGGGCCCCGGGAATGGGCAGGGTGAGGCAAGGGGACTGCTTGGTAGCCAGCCAGGGCAGCACAGAGAAACTTCCTCTTCAAAAAGCAAACTCCTGGGCTGCCGAGATGCCTCAGTGGATAGGAACTTGCTGCTGGGCCTAATGCCTTGAGTTTGATTTCTTGGACCCACACAGTAGGAGAGAGACCGCTCCCAAAAACTGTACTTGGGCGCGTGCAATAAATAAAGTTTGCAAGTAATTCAAAAGGAAACAAAATATGTTGGCCATGGTGGTATCAGAAAACTAAAAAACAAGGCAGAATAAAGAAAAAGAAAAAAAACAAATGAGATGAAAGCTGTAATTGAAATATGGGTAAGACTTGCAGGGTGTGGGTGGTAGCACACACCTTTAATCCCAGAACTCAGGAGGCAGAGGCAGAGGCAGGTGGATCTCTGTGAGTTCCAGACCAGCCAGGACTGTTACACAGAGAAACCCTGGAACTAGCTCCATAGACCAGGTTGGCCTTGAACTCACAGAGATCAGCTTGCCTCTGCCTCCAACGTGCTGGGATTAAAGGCGCATGCCACCACCACTGCCACCACCTGGTTGAGAAACACTGGCTTGAAGAGCTAAAAAACAGAAAGAACAACTCTGCGAGATTACATAAATAGTACAGTCAGACAACTATGTTTATGTTTTCTTTCTTTCTTTTCTTTTCTTTCTTTTCTTTCTTTTTTT